>QNTS01006347.1:11513-22875 GCA_003317085.1 Hucho hucho | reverse complement strand
AACAAAACATGCTACTGAGGCTGAGTAGAGTTGGCGCCTAAGGGTTATGGTAAGAATTAAGTCAAGGGGTTACTGCTGTAAGTAACACTGTGTGTAAAGTGTTCCCTCACAGTCCCCTAGTAAGAGAGAAAGCATCTCTCTCTCTCTCTCTCTCTCTTTCTCTCTCTCTCTCTCTCTCTCTCTCTCTCTCTCTCTCTCTCTCTCTCTCTCTCTCTCTCTCTCTCTCTCTCTCTCCAACACTGCTTGTGAAAAGGTGAGGGTGTGGCCGGTCATGCAGAGCTGAGGGTGAGGTTCAGGTGTGTTTCAGGTGTGTTTCCTCAGGCCACCGTCTCGCTCTAATCCCAAAAGAAGAGCTTGCTCGCCTCGGTGGACTCTGGAATAAGGAATAAGCACTGAGAAGACACAAGTGTTTACAATGCTGTGTTGCATGCCTGGCTCTGTGTTTACCTGGTGTCTGCTTTGGATACCTGGAGGTAATGTTTCCCTAAAGAGTTCACTGCTCCAAGGGGTCTGCCAAGTCCTACAAACTCAACACAACAGTCTACTGCACTCTACAGCCACACAGCTTCATTAACATGGTGACTCACAGTGTATTCTGGAACCTATTCTGTGTTCTGCAATCCTGTTAAGACAGATGACAACAATGTACATGTTATTTATTTCTTAAAAGAGTATTCAGTGGTGAAGTCACACAATACGAGTCATAAGTTTGTTTTGTTTATTTTGTGTCAACAAATCATTTAAGGCTTATAATTATATAGTGAGAGTGATCCCTCCTGACTGGTATCTATACCACCCTAATAAAATAGGGAGACTGTATGCAAATGACCTTAACACAGAATCAGACAGTGCAAATCCGGTTTAGACATGAACTTTATTTGGTTGACATACACTACATGATCAAAAGTATGTGGACACCTGCTCGTGGAACATCTCATTCCAAAATCATGGGCATTAATATGGAGTTGGTCCCCCCTTTGGGGCTACAACAGACTCCACTCTTCTGTGAAGGCTTCCACTAGATGTTGGAACATTGTTGCGGGGACTTGCTTCCATTCAGCCACAAGACCATTAGTGAGGTCGGGCACTGATGTTGGACGATTAGACCTGGCTCATAGTCAGCGTTCCAATTCATCCCGAAGGTGAGGTCTGGGCTCTGTGCAAGCTAGTCAAGTTCTTCCACACCGAGCTCGACAAACCATTTCTGTATGGACCCCCGCTTTGAGCACAGGGGTAATGTCATGCTGAAACAGGAAGGGCCTTCCCCAAACTGTTGCCACAAAGTTGGAAGCACAGAATCATCTAGAATGTGATTTTATGCTGTAGCGTTAAGATTTCCCTTCACTGGAACTAAGGGGTCTAGGCCGAACCATGAAAAACAGCCCCAGACCATTATTCCGACATGAAACAGAGTCGTTAACACCTGAGGAAAGAACCAAGGGGAGTGACAGATATAGGGAAGATTATCAAGGAGGTGATGTAGTCCAGGTGAGTGTCATGAGGCGCTGGTGCACAAGACGATGGTGACGGGTGTGTGGGATAATCAGCAGCCTGATGACCTTGAGGCCGGAGAGGGAGTATACATTGCATTGGCATTGCGCATGGTGATCTTAGGCTTGTGTGTGGCTGCTCGGCCATGGAAACCCATTTCATGAAGCTCCCGACGAACAGTTATTGTCCTGACCTTGCTTCCAGAGGCAGTTTGGAATTCGGTAGTGAGTGTTGCAACCGAGGACAGGCAATTTTTAAACGCTACATGCTTCAGCCCTCCGCGGTCCCGTTCTGTGAGTTTGTGTGGCCTACCACTTTGTGGCTGAGCCGTTATTGCTCCTAGACATTTCCACTTCACAATAACAGCACTTACAGTTGACCGGGGTAGCTCTAGCAGGGCAGAAATTTGACGAACTGACTTGTTGGAAAGGTGGCATCATGTGACGGTGCCACGTTGAAAGTCACTGAGCTCTTCAGTAAGGCCATGCTACTGCCAATGTTTGTCTATGGAGATTGCATGGCTTTGTACTCGATTTTATACACTTGTCAGCAACGGGTGTGGCTGAAATAGCCAAATCCACTAATTTCAAGGGCACATAGGCATGTAGGCATGTGTTTCCACCAGTGGCGGTCGGGTGCCGTTTAAGATGACGGAGGAAGATAAACCTTTTTCATGCTGAGCCAAGTGATATGTGTGTGTGTGTGTGTGTGTGTGTGGTAGTTTATTTTCATGAGCATGGCCTTATTTCTATTACAGCATATTGGATGACTGTCATTCACATTCCATTCACCCAGTTCAATGTAACATCGATAGGTTTAGGCTACTACATGATACAACATTTTTCCCTATACCCATCATGAGGTTACTACAACCTAGCCTATGAATGAAAGTTTACAACGTAGGTGCACACAGGTCGAGAGAAAATGTTAAGGTAATAGACAGTGACACATGGACAGACAGTGACACATTCAATACCGCCTTGCACACTCTTGCCTGCATCTAGCTGATCTAGGGTGTAATAATTATTCCAACAGTTGCAAACGAGAGTTTCTATTGGACAAATTCAGGTATGTTTATCCCCGTTTCCTTCTGTTTGACCCTTGTTTAAGAAACTTTTTTCAACAGAATCGGTGGAATGAATACACCCCTGATAACACGAATACACAGCTCACTTTCATAGCAGCCACATACAAACAGCATGATCACTTTGCTCGTTGTAATTCCTTCTCGCAACTACGTGCTCTTCTTCTCTCACCTTTTCCCTTCGCTTGTGGACTTCAGTGCACAACACATCAGCTGTCTGTGACCAGGCGAAAAAAACATTTCCAAGCCAAACCTTCATATCATAACCGCTAACCGCTACATACAGCCTACATCGTTGTCACCATATTAGCTAACGTCAACATAGCTACAATCAGGCAGTACAGTGTACAGTCAGCAAGCAGTTTAGCAGTTACACCGGTCGGCCCGTGGCAATAAATTCATAAAACCAAAAGCTTACTTTGACATGAAAGAGTTCCAGTGTTGGATAACCATAGCCAGCTAGCTAGCATAGCATCCTTCTATGTTTGAGCTAGGTGTTTGAGTAGGCTTAACTAGCTAGCTGCATTCACTAGCTAAGTGAAAGTAAAACAAAATTATAATAATTTGCTCTCTCTTTCTCTCTCTCTTGCTTCTCCTTCATTTTTTAAGAAATTAATTTGTTCAAAACTGCTCAACTATTGTCTTTCTCTCTCTTTGAGTCAACTACTCACCACATGCTATTCACTGCAGTGTTAGCTAGCTGTAGCTTATGCTTTCTGTACTAGATTCATTCTCTGATCCTTTGATTGGGTGGACAACATGTCAGTTCATGCTGCAAGAGCTCTGATAGGTTGGAGGACATCCTCCGGACGCTGCCATAATTATTGTGTAAGTCTATGGAAGGGGGTGAGAACCATGAGCCTCCTAGGTTTTGTATTGAAGTCAATGTACCTAGAGGAGGACGGAAGCTAGCTGTCCTCCAGCTACACCATGGTGCTACCCTACAGAGTGCTGTTGAGGCTACTGTAGACCTTCATTGCAAAACACTGTGTTTTAATAAATGTTTTGGTGGTGTGAATATATTTAGTAAGGATAACTTTTAAATGTTGAACTATTTTTATTTTTATGAAATTCACTGAGGAGGTTGGTCCTCACCTTCTCCACTGGTTTCCACCTTCTGGCATGCAGATCGTGGACATAATAACCACATCCTCATCATGTATTTAAGACAACGACATCACCACAGAAGAATAACCCATCTGTTCAAGACGGTAAAATCAGAACGCAGCTTGCTAACCGTTGTTCAGAATAAGACCTGGGTGCCCCCAAATGGCACCCCATTTCCATAGGGCTCTGGTCAAAATTATGCACTATGTAGGGAATAGGGTGCCATTGGGCTCTAGTCAAAAGTAGTGGACTATGTAGGGAATTAGGTGCCATAGGGCTCTAGTCAAAAGTAGTGGACTATGTAGGGAATGGGGTACCATAGGGCTCTAGTCAAAAGTAGTGGACTATGTAGGGAATAGGGTGCCATTTGGGATGCAGACTGTTGGCTTGCTTTCTTGGAAGATGAAGCATGTTGTGACACCTCCCTAAGACATCTGTATGACACAGAAAAGGAGTGAGAAACCGAGGAACATGTCCGGGCACATCCCTGGGTGGGGAGGGGGGAGGGGCTGACAGGGTCTAAAAGTGGAGAAGAAGAAAAAGAAGAAGAAGAAGAAGAAGAAGAATTGGGGTTTGAATTTATTGACACCCTTGATAAAGATGAGTAATAATGACTGTATAAAATACATCATCCATATACTGAGATATATCGTATGCTCAAAAAAATAGTGAAATTATATTATTTTTTATTAATACAAGAGAAAGAGTTTGTTTAACAAGTAATACTTTTTTTATCAAAAAGGCAGGGGTCAAAATGGTTGACACCCTTTAAGATTCTTATAAATAAAGTAGTCAAAAGTTGAGTACTTGGTCCAATATATTGATTACATCAAGCTTGTGACTCTACAAACTTGTTCGATGCATTTGTAGTTCGTTCTGGTTGTGTTTCAGATTATTTTGTGCCCAATAGAAATTAATGGTAAATAATGTATCAAATCAAATCAAATGTTATTTGTCACATGCGCCAAATACAACAGGTGTATACTGTGAAATGCTTACTTACGAGCCCTTAAACCAACCATGCAGAGTTGGTGCTCAATAAACCAAAGGAAAAATAGTAACACAATAAAATAACAATAACGAGGTTATATACAGGGGGTATCGGTACCGAGTCAATGGGGTACGGGTTAGTCAAGGTAATCCAGGTAATATGTGCATGTAGGTCGGGCTAAAGTGACTATGCATAGATTATACACAGAGTAGAAGCAGCGCATGTGAAGGGTGGGAAGGGATGTGTGTGTGTGTGTGTGTGTGTGTGTGTGTGTGTGTGTGTGTGTGTGTGTGTGTGTGTGTGTGTGTGTGTGTGTGTGTGTGTGTGTGTGTGTGTGTGTGGCGTCAATATGCATGTGTGTGTATTGTGTCATTTTGGAGTCCCTGAATGAATCGTGAATAGTTATGAGTGAGAAAGTTACAGAGGAACAAAGAATATACCCCCAAGACATGCTAACCTCCCCTGTTATTTGTAATTTTGACCTCTACCTTTTAGAGATTTTTTTGTTGTTGTATTACTTGTTAAACCAAATCTATTTCTTTGCGCAATTGTATTTTTAGCATACAATATACAGTAGCTCAGTATTTGAATTATGTATTATATCATTAATCATCTTTAACAAGGGTGTCAAACATTTTGGACCCCACTGTGTATCCTGCCTGAATACATTAGAAAGTCTACCTACGCAAGAGATGTCGAGGAACTTGATAGCAGTGAGTCTTACTTTAAAACCATAAGAACACCAAGTTCACCGTGCTCAAGGACTCCCTGATTTACAATAAGGAAAATCCCCCCCAAAAATCTCTCTATATATTTTTTTATTGGTAACATACACATATTTAGCATATATTATTGCGGGGTGTAGCGAAACGCTTCTGTTCCTAGCTCCAACAGTGCAGTAATATCTAACAATTAACAAAAAAACATCAAAATCTATCATATGGAAAAGTGACCCATTCCTTGGACTTTTCAACCTTCCACCACGCACCTTGAACAAGTAAGGATGTGTAAATATGGACAGGGCAGGACAGGGCAGGACAAGGGGGGGATCACTCATCACTCAGGGCGGCAGGTAGCCTAGTGGTTAGAGCGTTGGACTAGTAACCGAAAGGTTGGGACCAACTTCGGCTGAAGTCATGACAGTACGCGCGGCTCCAGCAGCGTGCCGACACCGGCCTCGGGGACGACCCGGAGGACAAGGCGCAGGGCGATCCGGATGGAGACGGTGAAATTCCCGCAGCAATGAAGGGTCTAGGATGTCTCTCACCGGCACCCAGCATCTCTCCTCTGGACCGTACCCCTCCCATTCCACGAGGTACTGGAGGCCCGACGCCTTGAGTCCATGATGGCTCGCATAGTATACGCCGGGGCCCCCTCGATGTCTAGAGGAGGCGGAGGAACCTCCCGCACCTCAGACTCCTGTGGACCAGCCACCACCGGCCTGAGGAGAGACACATGGAACGAGGGGTTAATACGGTAATCTGGGGGAAGCTGTAACTTATAACATACCTCGTTCAATCTCCTCAGGACTTTAAAGGGCCCCACATACCACGGACCCAGCTTCCGGCAGGGCAGGTGGAGGGGCAGATTTCAGGTCGAGTTTTGGGCCATCTCTGCCCAGGGGATTAAAACCTGGCAATCGGACCGCAGAAACCTACCCGCATCCTGGTTGACTCTTTCCACCTGCCCGTTACTCTCGGGTGAAAACCTGAGGTAAGGCTGACCGAGACCCCCAGACGTTCCATGAACGCCCTCCAAACCCTGGATGGGAATTGGGGACCCCGATCAGAAACAATATCCTCAGGCACCCCGTAATGCCGGAAGACATAGGTAAATAGGGCCTCCGCAGTCTGTAGGGCCGTAGGGAGACCGGGCAAAGGAAGGAGGCGGCAGGACTTAGAAAACCGATCCACAACGACCAGGATCATGGTGTTACCCTGTGACGGCGGAAGATCCGTCAAGAAGTCCACAGACAGGTGTGACTAAGGTCGCTGTGGAACGGGTAGGGGTTGTAACTTCCCTCTGGGCAGGTGCCTAGGCGCGGGGCGCACACCGAGCAGGAGGAAACATAAACCCTCACGTCCTTAGCTAAGGTGGACCACCAGCACTTCCCACTAAGACAGCGCACTGTCCGACCGATGCCAGGATGACCAGAGGAGTGTGACGTGTGGGCCCAATAGATCAGACGGTCGCGGACAGCAGACGGAACGTACCTACGCCCAGCTGGACACTGAGGTGGAGTGGGCTCTGTACGTAACGCCCGCTCGATGTCCGCGTCCAGCTCCCACACCACCGGTGCCACCAGGCAAGAGGCCGGAAGTATGGGAGTAGGATCTATGGACCGCTCCTCTGTGTCAAACATCCGGGACAGTGCGTCTGCCTTAGTGTTTTGGGAACCTGGTCGGTAGGATAGGGTAAAAACAAAACAGGTGAAAAACATGTCCCACCTTGCCTGGCGAGGGTTAAGTCTTCTTGCCGCTTGGATGTACTCCAGATTGCGGTGGTCGGTCCAGATAATAAAAGGGTGTTTAGCCCCCTCAAGCCAATGTCTCCACACCTTCAGAGCCCTGACAACAGCCAACAGCTCCCGGTCCCCCACATCATAGTTATGCTCCGCCGAGCTGAGCTTCTTCGAAAAGAAGGCACAGGGGCGGACTTTAGGTGGCGTACCCGAGCGCTGAGACAGCACAGCTCCTATCCCAGCCTCGGAAGCATCCACCTCCACTATAAATGCCAAAGAGGGATCCGGGTGAGCCAGCACGGGAGCCAAGGTAAACAGAGCCTTCAGGTGACCAAAAGCCCTGTCCGCCTCAGCTGATCACTGCAGTCGCACCGGTCCCCCCTTCAGCAGTGAGGTAATGGGAGCCGCTACCTGACCAAAGTCCGGGATAAACCTCCGGTAGTAGTTGGCAAACCCTAAGAACTGCTGCACTTCCTTTACCATGGTGGGAGTTGGCCAATTACGCACGGCTGAAATGCGGTCACTCTCCATCTCCACCCCTGATGTGGAAATGCGGTACCCTAGGAAGGAGACGGACTGTCTTGACGTACAGGTCATGCTCCAACAGTCGACCAAGTACCTTGCACACCAGGGACACATGCTCGGCGCATGTAGCGGAGTAAATCAGAAATGTCGTCGATATACACCACTACACCCTGCCTGAGCAAGTCCCGGAAAATCTAGTCTACAAATGCCTGGAAAACTGATGGAGCATTCATTAACCCGTACAGCATGACAAGGTACTCATAGTGCCCTGAGGTGGTACTAAATGCCGTCTTCCACTCGTCCCCCTCCTGGATACGCACCAGATTGTATGCGCTCCTGAGATCCAATTTTGTGAAGAAGAGCGTACCATGCATTGACTCAATCGCACTGGCTATGAGAGGCAGCGGGTAGCTGTACCTCACAGTGATCTGATTGATACCTCGATAGTCAATACACGGGCGCAGACCTCCATCCTTTTTCTTCACAAAAAAGAAACTTGAGGAGGCAGGTGAAGTGGAGGGCCGAATGTATCCCTACCCCAGATATTCGGAGACAGCTGCACCTGAATCAACTAGCGCCTTATGCTGGGAATGCGGGGGAAAATCAGGAAAATCAACAAACAAAAACATGTGAGCAACAGGGAGCTCTGGGTGAGTCTGGTGCCTACTCACCTGGGGTGACACGATAGTGCCCTGCCTGCCGCCTCGACTCCCTGAGGAACCCCCCCTGGACTGACCAGCAGTGTGCCCTCTGCGGCCACAGAGGGTGCAGGGAATGGCCCCTCCTCCGGCCCCCTAAGTGCAGTACCTCCCAGCTCCATAGGCGTCGGAGCAGAGGTGTTGGGGGATGGAAATGACAGGCCCCGATCCGGACGTCCACGGGTGGCCAGCAGGTTATCCAGCCGGATAGACAGGTCCACCAGCTGGTCAAAAGAAAGGGTGTTGTCTCTGCATGCCAGCTCCCACCGGACGTCCTCGTGCAGACTGCATCTATAATGGTCATTCAAGGCCCTGTCATTCCATCCCACGCCGACGGCCAGGGTTCGGAACTCCAACGCAAAGTCCTGTGCGCTCCTCGTCCCCTGTCTGAGGTGGAACAGGCGTTCACCCGCCGCTCTACCCTCAGGTGGATGGTCAAACACTGCCCGGAAATGGCGGGTGAACTCCTCGTAGTGGTCCAACGCCGCTCCTTCTTCTCCCGTGGTGGCCCACTCCAGGGCTTTCCCGGATAGACAGGAGACGATAGCAGACACGCTCTCGCGTCCCGAAGGAGCTGGAGTAGGAACCCCTGACACCCGGCAGCCGTCCCATCATACTCCCTCGGGAGCGCGAGCTGAATCCCACTGGGACCAGGTGAAGGAGGGGTGGACAGCTGTGTGGGTAATGGAGTGGGAGGTTGTGATGATGGTAAAGGCGCAGAAAAACCTCCTCTCTCCCATCGCTCCATATTATTCAGCACACAATCCATGTCTGTGCCGAGACTCTGCAACATATTAGCATGCTGTTGAAGGCGCTCCTGAACTGCTCCTGCTGACTCCATTGGGTGGTGTGTGATTCTGTAATGCAAATCCGTGATGCCGGTAAGGCAGAGTCAGGCGCAGGACAACAAAATGAGTGTTCATGAAGTTTACTCAAATATAACAATACGAGTGTAAAAGCAAAGACTCGAAAACACAGAATCAAAAACAACAAACAATCACACACAAAAACATGGGGGGAAACAGAGGGTTAAATAAGGAAAAGGTAATCATTGGAATGTAAACCAGGTGTGTGAAAAGGGAAGACAAAACCAACAGAAAATTAATAATGGATCCATGGCGGCTAGAAGACCGGTGACGTCGACCGCCGAAAGCCGCCCAAACAAGGAAAGGGACCAACTTCGGCTGAAGTCGTGACAAATCCAAGATTGCGTAGCAGTGCAGACATGTTTTCTCTCCTGTGTACTTTTTGAATTTTTTGTCTTTTGTATATATTTAAATTTATTTTCAATATCTTTTTCAATTTTTAAATTGAATATACCTTTGAATATACCTTCCGGTAACCTGCCTCACCCAATGTGATACGGATCTGCATTTGTTTTGTTGATCTTATAGAAGCTAACCAGCTAATTAGCTACTATATATTTAGTCATTGTCAGCCACTGCTAGCGGCCTTCACCTTCTGCACAGATACCAACAGTTTTTTTGCCTGGATAATACTTGCCAGCCTGCCAGTATCGAACTGTTTTCTCCACAACAATGCCAGATTCCTGCCGTAAGCCAGTAAGATTGCACCTAAATCAACCATTTATCGGATCATCAAGAACTTCAAGGAGAAGTAGTGTTGTTGGTGCTAGTCCTAGAATGGTGGTGTTGTTGGTGCTAGTCCTAGAATGGTAGTGTTGTTGGTGCTAGTCCTAGAATTGTAGTGTTGTTGGTGCTAGTTCTAGAATTGTAGTGTTGTTGGTGATAGTTCTAGAATTGTAGTGTTGTTGGTGCTAGTTCTAGAACTGTTCACAGTATGAGCACAGTGAGTTATTTAGTGTAATTAAAAAGTAGAGAACGAGAATAAGGTTGTAAAATTCCAAAAACATTGCCACATTTCCTGGAATTTACCTGAAATTGGAAGGGAAGAAGCAGAAGGGACTCCTCCAACATCAAATTCCTCTGAATTTTGGGAACGTTATCCGAATTTTGCAACCCTTGTCCACACACCTATAGAAGTTGTTGAAGGTTTCAATTGTCTTCCTCAGACGTCTCCAGCTAAGCAGGGCGCCTTCTATTCTATTCTCTTCTGACCACCCACCTCTTCCCTATTGATCATCATCAGTTTGCCCTGAAAAGAAAGCAGCAGCGGCTCTAAGAGAGAGAGAGAGAGAGAGAGAGATAGATAGATAGATAGATAGATAGATAGATAGAGAAGGGGAGAGAGAGCCAGAGAGAGAGAGACTGACCCTAAACGTGACTGACCCTAAATTAAGAAAATCCTTGACTATGTACAGACTCAGTGAGCATAGCCTTGCTATTGAGAGAGGCCACCACAGTCAGACCTGGCTCTCAAGAGAAGACAGGCTATGGGCACACTGCCCACAAAATTAGGTAGAAACTGAGCTACACTTCCTAACCTCCTGCCAAATGTATGACCATATTAGAGACACATATTTCCCACAGATCAAACAGACCCACAAAGAATTTGAAAACAAATCAAACATTGATCAACTCGAATCAAATCAAACTTTATTTGTCACATGCGCCGAATACAACAGGCCTTGCCGTGGAATGCTTCATCCTTAAACCAACAGTGCAGTTCAAAAAGAGTTAGAGAAGAAGAGAAAATATTTACCAAGAAGAGAAAATATTACCAAATAAACAAAAAAAACTATAAAAAGTAACACAATAACATAACAATAACGAGGCTATATACAGGGGGAACCGGTACCGAGTCAGTGTGCCGGGGGTACAGGTTAGAGGTAATTAGTACATGTAGGTAGGGGTGAAGTGACGATGCATAGATAATAAACAGCAAGTAGCAGCAGTGTACAAAACAAATGGAGGGGGGGGGGCAATGTAAATGGAATAGAACACTGTACATAGCCAATAATATAACATTTATGATGTTTGTCAGTGTAATGTTCACTAAAGTTTTGCTTGTTTATTTCCCTTTTGTTTATTGTCTATTCCATTTGCTTTGGCAACGTAAACATATGTTTCCCATGCCAAGAAATA
>QNTS01006346.1:50024-61102 GCA_003317085.1 Hucho hucho | reverse complement strand
ATGTCCCTATCAAGGCCTTTGACCTGGAGGCAGGGTAGCAGCTCAACAATGTCCCTATCAAGGCCTTTGACCTGGAGGCAGGGTAGCAGCTCACCATGTCCCTATCAAGGCCTTTGACCTGGAGGCAGGGTAGCAGCTCAACAATGTCCCTATCAAGGCCTTTGACCTGGAGGCAGGGGTAGCAGCTCACCATGTCCCGATCAAGGCCTTTGAACTCACTTCCCAGCTAGCACATTTGGTTCCTTGGAAGATGTGGGAACGTATGTTTTCGGTTCCAAATTGGTTGTTGGAACGAAGCCGTTTCCTGACCGGTAAAAATGTACTTTCTTTAAATGTTCTGAGAACGGAATAAATGTTTTGCCTGTTCTGAGAACGTTTTACTCTGGTTCCAGGGAGGTTCTGAGAACGTTTTACTCTGGTTCCAGGGAGGTTCTGAGAATGTTTTACTCTGGTTCCAGGGAGGTTCTGAGAACGTTTTATTCTGGTTCCAGGGAGGTTCTGAGAACGTTTTACTCTGGTTCCTTGAAGATTTTCCTTGAAGGTTTTATTAACGCTCGGAGAATGGAAATTAGGTTATTTGGAGGTTTTTGAATGACCTCCTTAAAACTTTGGCCGAATGTTTCAATATGACTTTTGAAACCACTGCTAGCTCATTTTGGGTACACTTTTTTTTTAACCCCAAGCACAGATAGGACACATGGAAATTAATTTCCTTAGCCATTAATCATGCAAATCACATTATTGTACACGGCATCAGTGAGATTCAAACCTCTAATCTTATGTTTTCTATCCATGGAATTAGTCAACAACACCAACAGGATGAGCTAGCATGCCATGTTTTTTGTCTAGTCAAACAGACCCCTTTTCAAAGGAAAGTAGCATTCATTAAGATCAGGTGTGGCCAATTAGAGGGTGCGGCCAACACACCTAAACACACTTAACAAGATAGAGGATAGAGAGAGTTTGTTGATGCAAAGAACAGAATGTATATGTTTTTAAATAACATTCTTAGACCGT
The DNA here is from genome assembly GCA_003317085.1 of Hucho hucho. Lineage (NCBI taxonomy): Eukaryota > Metazoa > Chordata > Actinopteri > Salmoniformes > Salmonidae > Hucho > Hucho hucho. The sequence continues at coordinate 60,085 of QNTS01006346.1, read as the reverse complement.
TCTCTGAACGTTACTAAATGTCTTGTATTTTTATGGAAAGTTTTCTTAACGTTCTTTGAACAATTTGAAAACATTACTCTAAATAGAGCTATGAGGAAACCGGTAGGAAACGTTATGCTGAAGTTCTGAAATTCCCACAGAAGAATGTTGTTTTTTAACGTTCTTGGAACAATTTGAGAACATAACTTTAAATAGAACCATGAGGAAACCTGCAGGAAATGTTATGCTGACTTACTGAAATTCCCACAAAAGAATGTTGTTTCTTAACGTTCTCTGAACTATTTGAGAACATTCCCAATGTCAAACAATTTGGAGAACATTCCTAGAATATTACCAAAATTGAATGTAACCATGTTTAAACTTTTAGGAAGTGTTCTGTTACAATAATAAAATACCAAGAAAATATATTTTTTGTCAAGTTCTTTAAATGTGCTGAGAATGTTCCAAAGCCAAGCAACTATCCTGCACCATTCCCAAAAAGTTGTGGGAAGGTTGTATACAAAATAACCACAAGACAATCAACAAGCTCTAAGAAACATATGGTTCTCAGAACGTTATGTGCTAGCTGGGTTGTTTTAGGTCTGACCTCAGATCTGCTGTTTTGTTGACATGGGGTAGTAGAGGTAAAGTATACTGTATACCAGGGGTATTCAAATCTTACCCTGTGAGGTCCGGACTGCTGCTGGTTTTCTGTTGCCCCTGACAATCAATTGCGCCCATCTGGTGTCCCAGGTTTAAACCAGGGACCGATTAGAGGGATAGAATGGGAAAAAGCACTGGCTTCCAGGTCCAGATATAGAATTTGAGGGTTGTACAGTTGAAGTCGGAAGTTTACATACACCTTAGCCAAATACATTTCAGCTCAGTTTTCACAAATCCTAGTAAATCCTAGTAATTTTTTTTAGGTCAGTTAGGATCACCACTTTATTTTAAGAATGTGAAATGTCAGAATAATAGTAGAGAGAATTATTTGTTTCAGTTTTTATTTATTTCATCACATTCCCAGTGGGTCAGAAGTTTAGTTAGTATTTGGTAGCATTGCCTTTAAATTGTTTAACTTGGGTCAAATGTTTCGGATAGCCTTTCACAAGCTTCCCACAATAAGTTGGGTGAATTTTGGCCCAATTCCCCCAGACAGAGCTGGTGTAACTGAGTCAGGTTTGTAGGCCTCCTTGCTCGCACATGCTTTTTCAGTTCTTCCCACAAATCTTCTATGGGATTGAGGTCAGGGCTTTGTGATGGCCACTCCAATACCTTGACTTTGATGTCCTTAAGTGATTTGGCCACAACTTTGGAAGTATGCTTGGGGTCATTGTCCATTTGGAAGACCCATTTGCGACCAAGCTTTAACTTCCTGACTGATGTCTTGAGATGTTGCTTCAATATATCCACATAATTTTCCTGCCTCATGATGCCATCTATTAAGTGCACCAGTGCCTCCTGCAGCAAAGCACCCCCACAACATGATGCTGCCACCCCCGTGCTTCACGGTTGGGATGGTGTTCTTCGGCTGGCAAGCTTCCCTCTTTTTCCTCCAAACATAAGGATGGTCATTATGGCCAAACAGTTCTATTTTTGTTTCATCAGACCAGAGGACATTTCTCCAAAAAGTACGATCTTTGTCCCCATGTGCAGTTGCAAACCGTAGTCTGGCTTTTTTATGGCGGTTTTGGAGCAGTGGCTTCTTCCTTGCTGAGCGGCCTTTCAGGTTATATCGATATAGGACCTGTTTTACTGTGGATATAGATACTTTTGTACTTGTTTCCTCCAGCATCTTCACAAGGTCCTTTGCTGTTGTTCTGGGATTGATTTGCACTTTTCGCACCAAAGTACATTCATCTCTAGGAGACAGAATGCGTCTCCTTTCTGAGCGGTATGATGGCTGCGTGGTCCCATGGTGTTTATACTTGCATACTATTGTTTGTACAGATGAACGTGGTACCTTCAGGCGTTTGGAAATTGCTCCCAAGGATGAACCAGACTTGTGGAGGTCTACAATTTTGGCTGATTTCTTTTGATTTTCCCATCATGTCAAACAAAGAGGCACTGAGTTTGAAGGCAGGCCTTGAAATACATCCACAGGTACACCTCCAATTGACTCAAATGATGTCAATTAGCCTATCAGAAGCTTCTAAAGTCATGACATCATTTTCTGGAATTTTCCAAGCTGTTTAAAGGCACAGTCAACTTAGTGTATGTAAACTTCTGACCCACTGGAATTGTGATACAGTGAATTATAAGTGAAATAATCTGTCTGTAAACAATTGTTGGAAAAATTACTTGTCATCCTAAGCGACTTGTCAAAACTATAGTTTGTTAACAAGAAGTTTGTGGCGTGGTTGAAAAACTAGTTTTAATGACTCTAACCTAAGTGTATGTAAACTTCCGACTTCAACTGTATATTGTGTCCACTAGGTTTCTATTTCTTCTTCTGTTTCTTAGCTCAGGTGTCGTTTTGGTCTTGATGGTTGAGGTAAACAGGACTGAAAAATAGGCTGCCGAAGAGCATAGTAATCGTGGTCCCACTTTAAACTTGAGCATTTAGACGTTGTAGTTCGTTTCAACTTTAAAGGGGGAATGTCATGGTCGCTGGGAGCTACACATGGCCAGACACTGAACAAGATGACAATACTATTTTTCATCTAGCTATTACAACAGTAAGCTACACCATACAACACCACACAAAGCACAATTGCCTTTTTTATTTTCGGTAATTATATTTTTATTCCAGTTTTACATTCAGGTTTGGCCTCCGTTGTGAACAATATACACATAACACTACAACATGAGACACTCAAAGGACTGCTTCTGAGACTGCATGACACCCTAACACATTACAAAATATTACACGTTTCGCCTTTCAAACAATTTCAAATAAAACCACGGAGGTTTCTTCAACTCATTTGTTAGTCCAACATTTGCCAAAACATCCTTCCCGCCGTGCCTGTATTGCTGAGGGGGACAGGAAGCCAACAGCTGGGCCATAATGGAGCTCTCAGGCACTTGTTCTCCCATGTAGAGCCAGCCCCTATCTGTTCACCACCAGATGTTACATGGTTTCCTTCCAAATCAACGCAGGGAACACACGCATGCACGTGCACACACACACACACACACACACACACATACACACACACACACACCAGACATTCAATTGATGATTACAGAGTGACGGTGAGGTTAATTGCTGGTTTGGTGTTTATTTCCTTGTGAGGTCCTGTCACTAATTTATGCTGTGTTATTGTTATTGTAAGTCAGATTGGTGGTGAGGGGCGGGGATACAGAATCTGGTGATAGGTAAACCTTTTCCTCAGTCCGACTGAATGAAAACCAACAGATCAGAGGCTCTTGACTCTGATGCTGTGGATGTGCTACAAAAGGACAGTGTAGCGTTGAGAAATGGTTATCTGTGGATGTGCTACAAAAGGACAGTGTGGCGTTGAGAGTGAAGTGGATTTATCTGTTGACATGTACTGTACAGTACAAAAACAAAACTGCAACAAACCATTAAAGGGGAGATAGGCAATAAGCCATCAGTGTCCTGTTCCCTGCCTCTCTCACCAGACCCCCTAACAACTACATTGGGTTGCCAGTTTTCAACGCCTCATCCCCACCATCATCACTACAGTAACGATTAACCATGACAGACTGCAGTCTACGGGGAGCTCATGTAGCTCTACTGTGATCTCCTGTGGGGATGTTATGGGAGATAGAATGTTTGTCCAGTCCAACCACTGGAGCTTCCTACAGTAGACCTCAGGGATGACTGGGTCTGAAACAGAGAAACAGAGAGAAGAGTAGGTGGACTCTGGGACAATTCTACCTCCCATAGGAGGTATGGTGTAAACAACACAGACTGCCTCCCTTCTAGACTGCCTGTCTCCCTTCTGGACTGCCAGCCTCCCTTCTAGACTACCAGCCTCCCTTCTAGACTACCAGCCTCCCTTCTAGACTACCTGTCTCCCTTCTAGACTACCTGCCTCCCTTCTAGACTACCTGTCTCCCTTCTAGACTACCTGTCTCCCTTCTAGACTACCAGCCTCCCTTCTAGACTACCTGTCTCCCTTCTAGACTACCTGTCTCCCTTCTAGACTACCAGTGTCCCTTCTAGACTAGCAGTGTTATCATGTCCTGGAACGTGCACAGTCTGCACACCATTTGATCTATATCTCTTGGCTCGTGCACACTCTCCAGGATGGCGCTCACGCTCAGGTGAGCAGCATCAGTACAGGCCCCAGGGCTCAATGGATGTAGCACCTGGAGAATTACCTCAGCACGGGAAAGGTGAACTCAGCCCGCATGCTGTCTCTCCACACACATTTCAGACATGGAATGCTACGCAATGTGCTTCACAAACACACCCATACACTTTTACACACACACACACAGAGAGAGTGAGAGTGAGAGAGAGAGAGAGAGAGAGAGAGAGAGAGAGAGAGAGAGAGAGAGAGAGATGCAACCGTATTTGACCTCAACAGCCATTACAAATTTAACATTTATTTGTGGTATGTGTTTGATAAGCAAAATGCCATAGTGTGTTGCATGAAGACAGCATGTTTTATTAGTCATCTGTCACTGGTTTAAAATGAATAGAATAGAACACTGAAACCACTCCGCTGTCATCTGCAGTTTGGATCTCCAGGAACATAGATTGCTTTTTAATTAGTGCTCACTATGTGTGTGTTTGAAAACATTCATACGCTGATAATTACATCCTCTAATCTACCCCTTGCCAGTAGCATCATGTAGCCGGCTAATTGAATTAATTGAGAGTAGATGTTTCTAAGTATGTCATTGATTTAATTCATATAATTCATGCTATGCTCATTCCTGTTAAAGCCGAAGAGAGACAAGACTAGTCCTGTTTCTTTTGCATTCATTGCGACTTGATGAATGACTTGATGAATGTCCCGTTCTGTCACTGATCAATGCACGTCTTGAGTCCAAACATCTGCCAACCAAATGGAAACTCATTGGGTCCTGCATGCTGTAACTCCACTACCCTCTCTCTGTCTCTCTGTCTCTCTCTTTCTGTCTCTCTGTCTGTCTGTCTCTCTCTTTCTGTCTCTCTGTCTGTCTGTCTCTCTCTCTCTCTCTCTCTCTCTCTCTCTGGTCCATCACCAACCCACCGCCATTACAGACGCATCTCAACTCTTTTATTGAGCGTGGGGCTATCATGGCCCGCTTGTCTTATTCAAATTGGACACGGCGGGGACCGGTCTCTCTTCATGATGAGGGTGATAATGTAAGAGCCTCTTAGCTTCAAACACCATTTAATTTGGAGATTAGGCAAATAAACGTCATTACACACCCTCTCTTTCAACCGCAGGCTGGGGTGATTTGGGTGTAATGCCCCTCATTCATGTGAAATGAACTATAAAGGAAGTGGGTTGTGTAGCCCTGCTTTTAAACATCTCCACTTTCCCTTGTTCTATCTTTATGGGACAAGACTGATCAGCTGGCTCCAATTTCTTTCGTTTTTTTGATGGGACTTGATATTGCTATCAGGCAAGATCAAACTGGCTCAAGTCCGGCACTAGTTTTAATCAAATGTGCAGTCAAAATGATGAGCTACATTGACTGAAATTATTTAGTTCTAATTACAAACAGATGGGAGTCTTTATTTGCACCAAGGGCGACTGAACAAGGGAAATGCTGTGTGAACAAGAATAATTAAGGAGTTGGGCACAGTGTTTTTTTTGTCGTTTGGGTTTAAATAATCAACACTTTTATGTTAATTTAATCTCATTTAATTATATACTTACAGAATGTTTTTCAAACGGCAATGTATCCACCTCCAAGGCTTGAGGTTGTGAGTAGCACACATATTTACTATTTATTTACTGGGGCCTTAAATTGTTTGTTTTATAGAGTAGAACTGCACACCAGTGCGTAACGGAAATTCTCTCTCTACCTGCTGAGTGTTCTGCCACCTCCCGGGCAGCTCACCGGGTTGCCACTAGTAACTTGTCAAGTGAATCCTACTGTTTTCCGCTTCTGGTTGCCGTTCTTCTTATTTGCATAATGTATGGATGATAACTCTTGAACATATGCATAGAAATAAGCCTCCCGCAACGAGACGCCGGTGAGAGAAAAAGTATCCTTCTAGATGATATTGTCACACTATAAGATGTTTATCTTTCAGGCTTCACAGAAGTATTTTGCAATTGTCGTAAGCCTACATTGGAAATGATGCAGACAATTACATTGATGGAAGCTACAATATTAAAGCTGATCTACCCCCTAGTGCCCTTTTGGCACTAGAGCACAGAGGCTAAGGTTCCGTACAACATTAAACGAGCCAAGAGCAAGTTTGTTTACAACGTCATCAGTAGGCTAAGTAAGCTATTGTTTTCTTGGTTTAAAATCGTTCGTTGCCACTGCAGGCCTAACTAAGGTACTTGATTAAAGGCGCTGGCGCTGGAAGTAGAATTCATACACAGGTTTTCCATTTTACTGCAGTGGGCTAAATCAGGGTCACACAGAGTGTTTCTGGGTAGTCTTAAACAAATCTACTTTGAAACCAAATTATACACCTCACACACATGATTATGGGCTTAAAAAAAAGATAAAGACACCTGTACCATGTCAGATATAGAGTTTAAACGTATTCAATTTTGGGTTTCAATTAGAAACACCGGATTTTCTGCTGTTTTTTTAAATAATGTTTATTAATTATGAAATTATGGAAAATATGAATAACATTCCACCCGCGAGGCCACTAGGTCATTTGACTGCAGGACAGGGCTACACTATCACAGGTCTTCCTTTAAAGTTAAACCATCTATGCATAGACAAACATTTCTACAAGCCCTGTGCAGTTCACCTGATAAGCTGTAGAGGTCCCTGCAGTTCACCTGATAAACTGTAGAGGTCCCTGCAACCTGGATTTACATTGAGACCTGATTGAAACGCTCCTCTCTGACAAGATTTACTGTTGTCATCTGATTCTGGAACTTTGGTCATCTTAGATCACCATGGTTACACCTCAAATAAAATACCAAACCAAAATATTCAACTAAACCACCCAAGTTAAAACATTTCAATAAACAAAATAGCTTGTGCTTTCTTCAACCCAACTGTTATTTTATGTGAACAGCTTGTATTTCTACCCTGTCTGATTCAGCTGACTTCAAAATAAGTTTTGCTTTATTTATGCCGGTGTTTTTTTATGCATGACGTTTTTGCTGAGGGCAGAAAAAGTAACCCCCCTTATCTTTATATTTATCCAATTGATTTTAGGGCTGCTTTGCTTTGACGTGAAACTATGCCAGAAGTGTCACTTAGACGAATCACTGTTAGCCCAGGCTGGCATAGCGTCATCCCCGCGACAGAAGGGAGAATTCCACGCGGATCAAATAAATACAGCTGTGAAGTAATTAGTTGTATTCCCAAGGAGCCCATTGCCGACACGCTAAAGATGGCAGGGATTGGCCAGCTTACCCGCCAGCCGCTTTGATCAATTTAAAACAGCAACCAGGAAGTGGCTGGGTTACAACCCAGGTGGCTATTAATGACATCACTGTGGCTACAAGCTAATAGATTTAAGCCATGGGATCAGTCTATGAGAGGGAAAACAGTCGTTGTTAGCTGGTTATGGAGATGATGGTGTGCTTCCTCAAGGGATAGTTGAAGCACATTATAAATTCACCTCATTTTATTATGCATAACTAGCAATATCCACTGATTACTTGCTATGAGTCAATGAAACAGGGTACATTTATATTTGTGCCGACTATTCCTTTAAAGGGGCATTTTACTCCATTATTTTGTTTATGTAGTCTTCATTTGTCTACTTGATTAAGTACCTCAAAATTGTGTGTGTCAACATTCAAGTTTTGAAAATCTATCGTTTTCAGTCTCCTGATGGACAAAATCAAGCGAGAGTGAAACCGATCATGATAATGTGTAAATGCGTTATGATATAGGTCAGAGAGCCACCAGAAGTGTAATACATATTCGTTTTGCCTTTAGATGTGTCAAAGGTGTCGATTAAGCTAACATAACCTAGCTCCATGTTGGGTCAACCTATCTGGCTGGTGTAAAACCTACATCACTCAAATATGTTTTTGGGACAACAAACGTCTTCATGTGACTGATGTTGTTCTAGCTCACATCGAAGCATATGGGTTTCGACATAACAAGGACACGGAAATAGACATAACAAGGACATGGAAATAGCCATTTTAAAGCATGAGTGGTACTGTACTCTAGTAAAAACCGCATCCTTCAATAATCAGACCATGCTTTGATCTGTTGTAATAACCTTCATTCCAAATAGATCTTCCAAATGAACCCCCTCAAATTCACCAAGACAAGGAGTGGTATATTCTTCCACACAATACTGCAGCGACTTGTAATGCTGCATCCGCACGAAATGGGAAGCCGTCGTTTTGCCCCGGCAATTACAGTCCCCTTCAGAAACGGGGGTATTTATGCCTAGCAGTTAGCCATGCATTGATTTAATATGTTTCTAATCAGGACATACAGCTTCAGGGCCTAAAATGTTAATTTTTCCTCCTGCTTACAAAGTAGCCTTTGATTTTCTGTCATGCCCATAATTACTGTGTTTTGCCACTAGATAGGAGAGCTTTGTGTCGTCTAATTACGAGGTAATCATCGCCGTAGCACGTTGTTTTCACCTTTTTGTCTTTACTCGGCAGCACCCATCTCGCTGCCTGGGAGGCCATGTCTCCAAACTATTAACTCCTGTTCTAATTCACACTGTGACACTGTTAAGAACGTGTGTGTGTGTGTGTGTGTGTGTGTGTGTGTGTGTGTGTGTGTGTGTGTGTGTGTGTGTGTGTGTGTGTGTGTGTGTGTGTGTGTGTGTGTGTGTGTGAGAGGGGGAGAGAGACTGTAATTGTTGTGGTATCAGTGCTGTTAATTACTGGAGTAAACGGTTCAACTACTGCCAGAGCTCTTTGTGGTGGCTGAGGGGGCGGCAGAGAGGGGTGGAAAATTGGGTTTTTACCATCTGGGGACCCGGTGAGAGGGAAGAGAGCGGGAGACCAGTGGCATAGAAGAGTCCAATCGGTGGCTAGAGCCTGAGGGCCCGGGGTCCATATGGAGCCAGCACTTTGCCTACGCTTTATTGCACACCTAGCTGTTTTAATCAATGGCAAGCCTGTTCACCAAGCCTGAAGCTTCAGAGGTTGTTTCTCAGTGTCACACTAGCTCTACTTTACATGGCTCTCCCTCCTTCTCCTCTGCTTTCTCCTCCCGTAACTTAATGACTGCACTGCACTTCTGGACCACCTGGGGTTTCTCTGGTGACTTCAGAGCTGGATGGGTGTAGATGGGGAGAGGTTTGCCTTTGTGTTGTAGACCAGAATGTTCCATTTGGGGACTGAGATTTCACATGAGTGAGTCAGGAAATGGAGGCTAGGGTCATAGACTTATATCACCACTCAAACTTTCTCTCCCTGTATCACAGCTAAGGTTGTAAAATTCCCGGGAGCTTTCAATAAATTCCCTGGTTTTCCAGAAGTCCTGGTTGGAGGATTCCGGATTTCCTGCTTATTCCCTCCTGATTCCAGAAGGAAAACCCTGGGAATGTTTTGGAAGTGCCTGGAATTTTGCAACCCTAACCACAACAGGACATTTACAGCACTGTACTGGGAAGTGAATACTAACTGTTTTGGCATCAAGCCCTTAGAATCAAGCACCATTGCTGTTCTGATCCATTTGAACACTTTCTTTGTTAATAGGTTTGAGGAGCCATTTTGGATGGTGTTGATGACATCCTAAACCCCTGGACCAGCTGTATTCTCTCTCGGTCCTCTTCGGAAGCCCACATTAGCTCTGAGTGTTAGTTGCTATGGTCCCCCTCAGACCGCCGTGTGTATGGAGTGTGTTACGGTGTGTGTGGGGCCCCTGCCAAGCAGCAGGCTGTGTGCATATTGTTTAATTATTGCCTGTGCTGGGGGCCCCAGCGTGAACTAAGGCTCTGAGAACAACACACAATAACCTATGTGGGATGAGAAAGAGGAAATAAACCTACTTTCTCCAGCTCTCACCTCTTTCTGTCTCTCTCTATTTCTTTCTTTCTTTCTTTCTTT
>QNTS01006344.1:28779-47913 GCA_003317085.1 Hucho hucho | reverse complement strand
ATTGTCCTGGTTGGGGTAACAAACAGAGAATCCTCTTTGGGAAAGTCATATTCCTGGTCGTAATGTTGGTAAGTTGACGTTGCTCTTATATCCAATAGTTCCTCCCGGTTGTATGTAATAAAACTTAATATTTCCCGGGGTAACAATGTAAGAAGTAATACATAAAAAAACAAAATACTGCATAGTTTCCTGAGAACGTGAAGCGAGGCTGCCTGAGAGCACAGCAGGAAAGTGTGGCCACAGCACTCAAGGGAGTGATTGAAAAAGCTTCTTCTACTTTCTCCAACGCACAAGTGATTATCTTCACCTTGCTGCCACGAAAAGACTTCCACCCTACTACCATACAGCGGGTAAACGCAAGTATTTCCCGTGACTGTGCCTCAAAACCAAATGTTTTCCTGGCCCACCACTCCACCCTGGACTTGAACAGCCTTTACTACCAGTGCCCATCTTCGGCCGGACTCTAAAGGACATCGCTCTCAAACGCAGCCCCAACACTTCACACAGGAGCAGCAGATCAATAGACACCCCACCCAGACCAGCGAGACACTCTTCCAGACCTTCCAGACATTCTTCCCCCCCCGGACCTACACAGAGAGGAACCTACATCCAGACCACAACACCACCAGCCACAACCCCGCCCCAACCAATAATCAATTCCCCAAGTCAACCATGCCCTCACCCCATTTAGGTCCCCTCAGATCAGACCTATGCCCCTCCTGCCCACCCCATGCCCCCCACTCCAGCAAAGAGGGCCTCAACATGGAAGTCACATATACGCCCAGGCCGTGTGTGGGCAAACAGGCCCAATCCCGACTCTTACACTAGCCCAAGCCAATGGAATGTACCAGATGCTCAGCAGGCTCTGCTCGCACTTACTGGCCTGAGGCCAAACTACACGACCAACAACATTGGACACTTTATGGAACACAAAGCCTTCACTATCTCATCCTGGAATATCAAGGCCTGAGGTCATCTGCCTTTGGCCTAAAGAGCAGGAACCTGGACTTCATCAAAGAAATTTGAAATACAGACATTATCATCCTACAAGAAACATGGTATAGAGGAGATGGACCCACTGGTTGCCCTCTAGGTTACAGAGAGCTGGTAGTCCCATCCACCAAACTACCAGGTGTGAAACAGGGAAGGAACTCCGGGGGTATGCCCATTTGGTATAGAGCAGACTTATCTCAATCTATAAAATATATCAAAACAGGAATATTTTACATTTGGCTAGAAATTCAAAAGGAAATGGTCTTAACAGTGAAGCATTTCCTCCTGTGTGCTACCAACAGTTGAAGTCGGAAGTTTACATACACTTAGGTTGGAGTCATTAAAACTCGTTTTTCAACCACTCCACAAATTTCTTGTTAACAAACTATAGTTTTGGGAAGTCAGTTAGGATATCTACTTTGTGCATGACACAAGTAATTTTTCCAACAATTGTTTACAGACAGATTATTTCACTTATAATTCACTGCTTCACAATTACATTGGGTCAGAAGTTTACATACACTAAGTTGACTGTGCCTTTAAACAGCTTGGAAAATTCCAGAAAATTATGTCATGGCTTTAGAAGGTTCTGATAGGCTAATTGACATCATTTGAGTCAATTGGAGGTGTACCTGTGGATGTATTTCAAGGCCTACCATCAAACTCAGTGCCTCTTTGCTTGACATCATGGGAAAATCAAGTCTGGTTCATCCTTGGGAGCAATTTCCAAACGCCTGAAGGTACCATGTTCATCTGTACAAACAATAGAACGCAAGTATAAACACCATGGGGCCACGCATCCGTCATACCACTCAGGAAGGAGGCGCGTTCTGTCTCCTAGAGATGAACGCACTTTGTTGCGAAAAGTGCAAATCAATCCCAGAACAACAGCAAAGGACCTTGTGAAGATGCTGGAGGAACAGGTACAAAAGTATCTATATCCACAGTAGAACGAGTCCTATATCGAAATAACCTGAAAGGCCGCTCAGCAAGGAAGAAGCCACTGCTCCAAAACCGCCATAAAAAAGCCAGACTATGGTTTGCAACTGCACATGGGGACAAAGATCGTACTTTTTGGAGAAATGTCCTCTGGTCTGATGAAACAAAAATAGAACTGTTTGGCCATAATGACCAGCATTATGTTTGGAAGAAAAAGGGGGAGGCTTGCAAGCCGAAGAACATCATCCCAACTGTGAAGCACAGGGGGTGGCAGCATCATGTTGTGGGGGTGCTTTGCTGCAGGAGGGACTGGTGCACTTCACAAAATAGATGGCATCATGTGGATATATCCATTTTTGTGGATATATTGAAGCAACATCTCAAGACATCAGTCAGGAAGTTAAAGCTTGGTCGCAAATGGACAATGACCCCAAGCATACTTCCAAAGTTGTGGCAACATGGCTTAAGGAAAACAAAGTCAAGGTATTGGAGTGGCCATCACAAAGCCCTGACCTCAATCCTATAGAAAATTTGTGGGCAGAACTGAAAAAGCGTGTGCGAGCAAGGAGGCCTACAAACCTGACTCAGTTACACCAGCTCTGTCAGGAGGAATCAGTCAAAATTCACCCAACTTATTGTGGGAAGCTTGTGGAAGGCTACCCGAAAAGTTTGACCCAAGTTAAACAATTTAAAGGCAATGCTACCAAATACTAATTGAGTGTATGTAAACTTCTGACCCACTGGGAATGTGATGAAAGAAATAAAAGCTGAAAGAAATAATTCTCTCTACTATTATTCTGACATTTCACATTCTTAAAATAAAGTGGTAGGCTTCGAGGGGACTCCTATGGTAGGTACACCTATATCTCATCTCTTGGCAGTAGTACTGTAGACTACTTTATCACTGACCTCAACCCAGAGTCTCTCAGAGCGTTCACAGTTAGCCCACTGACACCCCAATCAGATCACAGCAAAATCACAGTCTACTTGAACAGAGCAATACTCAATCATGAGGCATCAAAGCCAAAGGAACTGAGTAATATTAAGAAATGCTATAGATGGAAGGAATGTAGTGTGGAAACCTACCAAAAAACAATTAGGCATCAACAATTCAAACCCTTTTAGACAACTTCCTGTACAAAACTTTCCACCGTAATAGTGAAGGTGTAAACTTGGCAGTAGAAAATCTTAACAGTATATTTGACCTCTCAGCTTCACTATCAAAAAAAAAAATTCAAACAGAAAACCCGAAGAAAATGAACAACAATGACAAATGGTTTGATGAAGAATGCAAAAACCTAAGAAAGAAATTGAGAATCCTGTCCAATCAAAAACATAGAGACCCGGAAAACCTGAGTCTACGCCTTCACTATGGTGAATCACTAAAACAATACAGAAATACACTACGGAAAAAGAAGGAATAGCACGTCAGAAGTCAGCTCAATGTAATTGAAGAATCCATAGACTCTAACCACTTCTGGGAAAATTGGAAAACACTAAACAAACAACAACATAAAGAATTATCTATCCAAAATGGAGATGTACAGTATGGGTAAACCACTTCTCATACAACAAAAACATATACATGATCAAATACAAATCGTACAATCAACTATTAAAGACTACCAGAACCCACTGGATTCTCCAATTACCTTGAATGAACTACAGGACAAAATACAAACCCTCCAACCCAAAAAGGCCTGTGGTGTTGATGGTATCCTCAATTAAATGATAAAATATACAGACAACAAATTCCAATTGGCTGTACTAAAACTCTTTAACATAATCCTTAGCTCTGGCATCTTCCCCAATATTTGGAACCAAGGACTGATCACCCCAATCTACAAAAGTGGAGACAAATTTGACCCCAATAACTACTGTGGGATATTCGTCGACAGCAACCTTGGGAAAATCATCTGCATTATCATTAACAGCAGACTCGTACATTTTGTGAAAACAATGTACTGAGAAAATGTCAAATTGGCTTTTTACCAAATTATCGTGCGACAGACGCCGTATTCACCCTAATTGACAAACAAACAAACCACAACGAAGGCAAAGTCTTCTCATGCTTTGTTCATTTCAAAAAAGCTTTTGACTCAATTTTGCATGAGGGTCTGCTATACAAATTGCTGGAAAGTGGTGTTGTGGGAAAAACATACGACATTATAAAATCCATGTACACAAACAACAAGTGTGCGGTTAAAATTAGCAAAAAGCACACACATTTCTTCCCACAGGGCCGTGGGGTGAGACAGGTAGTCAAGTGTCTACTGTTTGCTGATGGTCTGGTGCTTCTGTCCCCAACCAAGGAGGGCCTACAGCAGCACCTAGATCTTCTGCACAGATTCTGCCAGACCTGGGCCCTGACAGTAAATCTCAGTAAGACCAAAATAATGGTGCTATAAAAAAGGTCCAGTTGCCAGGACTACAGATACAAATTCCATCTAGACACCGTTGCCCTAGAGCACACAAAAAACTAGACATACCTCGGCCTAAACATCAGCGCCACAGGTAACTTCCACAAAGCTGTGAACGATCTGAGAGACAAGGCAAGAAGGGCCTTCTATGCCATCAAAAGGAACATAAAATTCGACATACCAATTAGGATCTGCAAAAAAAATACTTGAATGTTATAGAACCCATTGTCCTTTATGGTTGTGAGGTCTGGGGTCCGCTCACCAACCAAGAAATCACAAAATCAGACAAACACAAAATTGAGAATTATGCAAAAAAATATCCTTTGTGTACAATGTAGAAAACCAAATAATGCATGCAGAGCAGAATTAGGCCGATACCCGCTAATTATCAAAATCCAGAAAAGAGCCGTTCAATTCTACAACCACCTAAAAGGAAGCGATTTCCAAACCTTCCATAACAAAGCCATCACCTACAGAGAGATTAACCTGGAGAAGAGTCCCCTAAGCAAGCTGGTCCTGGGGCTCTGTTCACAAACACAAACACACCCCACAGAGCCCCAGGACAGCAACACAATTAGACCCAACCAAATCATGAGAAAACAAAAAGATAACTACTTGACACAATGGAAAGAATTAACAAAAAAACAGAGCAAACTATAATGCTATTTGGCCCTACACAGAGAGTACACAGTGGCAGAATACCTGACCACTGTGACTGACCCAAACTTAAGGAAAGCTCAGGGAGCATAGCCTTGCTATTGAGAAAGTCCGCCGTTGGCAGACCTGGCTCTCAAGAGAAGACAGGCTATGTGCACACTGCCCACAAAATGAGGTGTAAACTGAGCTGCACTTCCTAACCTCCTGCCAAATGTGTGACCATATTAGAGACACATATTTCCCTCAGATTACACAGATCCACAAAGAATTTGAAAACAAACCCGATTTTGATCAACTCCCATATCTACTGGGTGAAATACCACAGTGTGCCATCACAGCAGCAAGATTTGTGACCTGTTGCCACAAGAAAAGGTCAACCAGTGAAGAACAAACACCATTGTAAATACAACCCATATTTATGTTTATTTTCCCTTTTGTACTTTAACCATTTGTACATCGTTACAACACTGTATATATACATAATATGACATTTGATATGTCTTTATTCTTTTGGGAACTTCTGTGAGTGTAATGTTTACTGTTCATTTTATTGTTTATTTCACTTTTGTATGTTATCTACTTTACTTGCTTTGGCAATGTTAACATATGTTTTGCATGCCAATAAAGCCCCTTGAATTGATATACAGAAAGAGAGAGAGAGAGAGAGAGAGAGAGAGAGAGAGAGAGAGAGAGAGAGAGAGAGAGAGAGAGAGAGAGAGAGATAGATAGATAGATAGATAGATAGATAGATAGATAGATAGATAGATAGCACTCTCTATGTATATGTCCAAAAGATCCCGATGGAAGAACTACTGTAGGAGAGTCTTCCTGTATCTCTGGTGTTTGTTTCAAGTTTCAGAGTTTATTTGTCAAGTTCACAGGATACACCAGGTGGAAACAGTGAAATGCTTACTGGCACTTTCCCAACAATGCAGTATTCAAGTCAATAATATCAAGTCAATAATATAGTAAGAAAAACATGAGAAATACAAAAAATACTTCAAATCAAATGTTATTGATTTGTGTGTGTTGCGAAATGCTTGTGTTTCTAGCTCCAATAGTGCAGTAATATCTAACAATTTCACAACATATACCCAATACACACAAATCTAAGTAAAGCAATGGAATTAAGAATATATAAATATATTTATGAGCAATGTCAGAGCGGTAGAGACTAAGATACAATATATACATTTGAGATGAGTAATGAAAAATATGTAAATATTATTAACGTGACTAGTGTTCCATTCTTTAAAGAGGCCAGTGTTTTCAAGTCTATGTATATAGGCATCAGCCTCTATGTGCTAGTGATGGCTATTTAACAGTCTGATGGCCTTGAGATAGAAGCTGTTTTTCAGTCTCTCGGTCCCAGCTTTGATGCACCTGTACTGACCTCTTTTTCTGGATGGAAGCGGGGTGAACAGGCAGTGGCTCGGGTGGTTGTTGTCCTTGATGATCATTTTGGCCTTCCAGTGACATCGGGTGCTGTAGGTGTCATGGAGGGCAGGTAGTTTGCCCATGGTGATGCGTTGGGCAAACCGCACCACCCTCTGGAGAGCCCCGCGGTTGCGGGCGGTGCAGTTGCCATACCAAGCGGTGATACGGCCCGATAGGATGCTCTCAATTGTGCATCTGAGTTTGTGAGGGTTTTAGGGGCCAAGACAAATTTCTTCAGCCTCCTGAGGTTGAAGAGGCGCTCTTCACCACACTGTCTGTGTGGGTGGACCATTACAGGCTGCCAGTGATGTGTACGCCGAGGAACTTGAAGCTTTCCACCTTCTCCACAGCGGTCCCGTCAATGTGGATGGGGGGTGCTCCCTCTGCTGTTTCCTGAAGTCCACGATCATCTTCTTTGTTTTGTTGACATTGAGTGAGAGGTTATTTTCCTGGCATCACACTCTGAGGGTCCTCACCTCCTCCCTGTAGGCTGTCTCGTCATTGTTGGTAATCAGAAGTACTATATATTTAGTGTGTATCACACTTGTGTGTGTGTGTGTGTGTGTTTGTAGTGTGTGTATGTGTGTGTTTGTAGTGTGTTTGTGTGTGCATTTGTGTGTCCATGTGTGTGTGTTTGTGTGTGTGTGCGCATGCGTGTGTCAATGTGTGTGTGTGTGTGTGTGTGTGTTAGTGTGTGCATGCGTGTGTGTGTCCGTGTTACCTGATAGCACAGTGAAAACAGCAGCGAAGGCGTTGAGTTTAAGTCCGTCGATGACGTTGCTGGAATGGAACAGCTCCAGACACATGAGACTGAACCCAACCACCAACAACATGATGTATAGTACCTCTGATACCACCGACAACCACAGGACTCCTGGAACACACACACACACACACATAATGAAACATTTATAAAGGTGATCCTTTCTTTACTAAATATATTCACGTCACCAAATAATTGATTAAAACACATTGTTTTGTTATGAAGGTCTACAGTAGCCTCAACAGCACTCTATAGGTTAGCACCATGGTGTAGCCGGAGGACAGCTAGTTTCCGTCTTCCTCTGGGTACATTGACTTCAATACAAAACCTAGGAGGCTCATGCTCCTCACCCCCTTCCATAGACCTATGGTAATTATGACGACTTCCGGAGGACGTCCTCCAACCAATCAAAGCTAACATGTTGTCTAACCAATCAGAGAATTAACCTAATACTATGCAAGTTTTAGAAGCTTGGTGAGATCAAGCAAAGCAGTTTGACACATACAACAACACAGAGTTACACATGGAATAAACAAACATACAGTCAATAATACAGTAGAAAAAGTCAACATACAGTATGTGCAAATGAGGTAGGATAAGGGAGGTAAGGCAATAAATAGGCCTAGTGGTTAGAGTGTTGGACTAGAAACCGAAAGGTTGCAAGTTCAATTCCCCAAGCTGACAAGGTACAAATCTGTCATTCTGCCCCTGAACAGGCAGTTAACCCACTGTTCCTGTTCCTAAGAATTTGTTCTGAACTGACTTGCCTAGTAAAATAAAGGTAAAAAAGTAATTACAATATAGCAATTAAACACTGGAATGGCAGATGTGCAGAAGATGAATGTGCAAGTAGAGATACTGGGGTGCAAAGGAGCAAGATAAATAAATAAATATAGTATGGGGATGAGGTAGTTAGATGGGCTATGTACAAGTGCAGTGATCTGTGAGCTGCTCTGACAGCTGGTGCTTAAAGCTAGAGAGGGAGATATGAGTCTCCAGCTTCAGTGATTTTTGTAGTTCGTTCCAGTCATTGGCAGCAGAGAACTGGAAGGAAAGGCTCCCAAAGGAAGAATTGGCTTTGGGGGTGACCAGGGAGATATACCTGCTGGAGCGCGTGCTACCGGTGGGTGCTGATATGGTAACCAGTGAGCTGAGATAAGGCAGGGCTTTACCTAGCAGAGACTTGTAGATGACCTGGAGCCAGTGGGATTGGCGACGAGTATGAAGCGAGGGCCAGCCAATGAGAGCGTACAGGTCGCAGTGGGAAGTAGATTATATATCGTTTTCTTGGTTTTAGAACTATATTTTTGTGTCGAGTTAATGCAATTTATTTCAATTTGCCTTGTTAACTTTAGTAGCCACTAGTTAGCTAGCTACCAGAGTGCAGTTTTCTCTGCCAGAGTCACTAACGCTAACGACAATGTAGTGGATTCCACTGCCCACATCAGATTCAAGCTTCTGGGAAAAAGCTGTATTGGATGAAGGTCTGCGTATTCAAACTGAGCAACACAACGAGAAGGTAAGAAGAAACAGGGATGTTTTCAAGCAGATGATCTATACCACTGCATTTTTAGGCACGTAAAAGTTGGCGTTGTCGTGTCTTTGACATCCTTTAAAGTGAAGACTGTTATTTTATCAAATCAATTATCTGTAATTATTATTACGTGATTAAACAAATCATGTAAATGTAATTAACTAGGAAGTCAGGGCACCAAGAAACATTTTCAGATTACAAACTTATAATTTTCCTAATATTAATGAATTATTATTTACCTCACGTCAGTCTCATTCCAAACGTCGTCAATTGTTGGTTATCTGCACGAACCCAGCCTTGACTATGAATCATCCATACACCAATTGGCTTAATCATTTATTTACTAACTAACTAAATAATCACAAAAATGCATAAACAAACAACAGTAGATATTGGTTACTAACAAAGGATAGGGAAGATTCCCTAGTGGGCTAAGACGATATGACGGCTTGGTGGACAAAGGGAAGTGGGTGTGGACTGAGAGAGAGTGGGAAAGGAAAAAGAGATCACTACACACAGTTGATAATCATATTAATTGAAATGCTAATCCTTTGCACATGAATGCTCACTCATTCGGGAATAACTGCAATCAATATATATTTACGCCTGTGTGTTGTCGTGATCTCTGTTGGAATCCGATCCGTCTGCTGGAGAGTTCATCTGTGTCTCTATCTGTTTCCCTGAAGATCAAAGTATTTCGTGGTTAGAATGGATACTTCAAAGTACCATTCAGAAATGTTCTCATAGAATAGATGTTTCGGCGGTTGTCAGTCTTCGCATCCCAGGGTTACATAATGTCTAGCTGCAGACTAGTAATTAGTATCTAAGATTTGCTATTATTCTGTAGGGATCAATAGTCTCAGAGTTTAACCATTTCCAGCCGTGTAGCCCATGCTCCACGTGGTATGGTTAGGAATTCGATAACTATTCGCAATCACAGCTCACGCTGTTGGTTTGCTTAGTCTTTGTACTCCAACCTGTGCCATCTCAGTTTCCACCGAGGTACGTGTGTTCTGAAGAGGATTTCCTCAGGAGGGCTTTTTATTCGTAACAGTAGAAAAGGCGGTTCTATGACGCCTGATCATGTCTGTGCTCACGGGGGTGGACCAATGACTTAGTAAACTTTAAAGGGAATACAATTCTCTCATATTAAAGGTTTAACATCACTTCACGAATAGTTTAATCTCTACTCATTCATTTTATACAATAATTAGATGCAAACCCCCTTATTGAGAAATGTACACATTCAGAGATATAGTTATGTGTGTTTCCTGTCCTCTCTGAGGTCACCAAATGAAACACACTCGTCATACCCGTCCCTTAAGTGTCCACGGACCATTCCCGCATTCTCACAAGTGGATATTTTGTATCAAATTCCCATTTTGGGGATTTAGGAGTTCGCCATGTGAAATCCTTTGTTCTCTCTGTGTCTCTCTTTCTGCATGGCCAGGGGGAGAGAGTCTCTACCAGGAATTTACGACCTGAGATAACAGAACCTGGGTGTAGGAGAGAGTGGAAAGCCATGATCTATACCCAGAAAGGGCCACATAATGACAGCGTTTAGGGGGCATGATTACTTGCTGAGCATATGGACGTTTCTACTGTCTTCTCTGGGATGTCGAAATCAATTCAGAATGATTGTCAACTCTCTCCTGACATGAACTGAAGCCATGTCTCATGTGCCCTCTCATCCACTGGTGCATTTTCTTAGCTTTGGGATGAGAGTTGAATACATCTCTGATAGCTTGGGGGCAGACCAGGATACATATTCCTAGCTTGGGATGAGAGTTGAGTATATCTCTGATAGCTTGGGGGCAGATCAGAATACATTTTCCTAGCTTTGGGATGAGAGCTGACAGGCTGTACTGTGCTGCTTCTCCCCGACCGCATGAAAGACAGTGAATCAGATATATGACATGACTCGTCAGTCAGTATTTTAATGACAGGAACACAAAACATACATTCCAAATGGCACCCTTTATCTCTCTACATGGTAAACTACTTCTGACCAGGGTGTACCCTAGTCCATTTAGACTTTAACCAATACGGGTCAAAAGTAGTGCACTATATAGGGAACAGGGTGCCATTTGAGAGATATCCAAGGAGACTGGAGAGAGAGGGCTCAGTCTGTCAATATACCCTAAGTAGCTGAGACATCTATAAAATATTTACTATCTCTGAATTCATTACATTAACAGGACCAACTGTGTGTGTGTGTTTGTGTGTGTGTTTGTGTGTGTATTTGTGTTTGTGTGTGTGTGTGTGACAAAGCTTTTTAAAGTAACCAATCCAAGAGAATTAGTTCTGGGAATTGAATGTGAACGTAAAAAAAAGATTCTTCTTCTTGTTCATGACGCTCTCAGGTGGCATCTAGTTGTCAGCAAACAGGTGGCCAGGTTTTTAAAATCATCCCAAACAACAACAGCCATGGGAGGAGAAAATAAAGACAGGGAAACATCAAAGTGAAGGAGACAGAACACACCAAACAGCTTGCTGATCCCAGACCAGATTCTATGTAAAACAGCTTGCTGATCCCAGACCAGATTCTATGTAAAACAGCTTGCTGATCCCAGACCAGATTCTATGTAAAACGGTTTGCTGTTTCTCGGACCAGATTCTATGTAAAACAGTTTGCTGATCCCAGACCAGATACTATGTAAAACAGCTTGCTGATCCCAGACCAGATTCTATGTAAAACAGCTTGCTGATCCCAAACCAGATGTAAACGGTGAGAGTTAAAGTAGCTAAATAACAAGGTACAAAATATAAAAGTTAACTCCCTATAGAGACCCATTAACTCTACTAGGATCCACTCTCTACTAGGAACCCCTCTCTACTAGGACGCCCTCTCCACTAGGAACCCCTCTCTACTAGGAACCCCTCTCTACTTGGAACCCCTCTTTACTAAGACACCCTTCTCTACCAGGACACTCCTCTCTACAAGGAACCCCTCTCTACAAGGAACCCCTCTCTACTAGGAACCCCTCTCTACTAGGACGTTGATGTTGATGCGCAGGCAGTCCTCGATTGACTTATGTGAAAGCCGGTTCCTGTCGTGAGTCTATATTGCATTCAAAGTTGAAAATGAGGACTCACAGGTGTAAGTCGATCCAAACATTGTCAGCACATAAAATGCATGTTTCTTTATTCTGTTGTATTCCTCTGAGCATGCCACCCAAAACGCACACAAGGACTCGGCACTCCTGATCGCATCCCTGATTTGGCTCGATGTCTGGAATTCAATCATCTCAGTTTGAATTGCAGCCTCATCCAGCAAGGGTTTAATTTTCTTAGCAAGGGAGGAGAATTCTCCACCTGGGCAGACTGTGAGATAATCACATACAAATGTCCTTGGGCAAGTTGGGCAGGCATGATTTAGTCTTCAGATCTGGTGGAGAAGTTGTCCCTCAGCTGTTTGATGAAATCTTCCATCAGCTCTGTGACAATGCTGCGGCCTGGTCCCTCTGCCTGACGCTGCGGCCTGGTCCCTCTGCCTGACGCTGCGGCCTGGTCCCTCTGCCTGACGCTGCGGCCTGGTCCCTCTGCCTGACGCTGCGGCCTGGTCCCTCTGCCTGTTCGTGTGTGTGTGTGTGTCTTGCAGTGAAGGCCACTTTGAAAGTTCCATGCTTAGATTCATAATGACGTCTGAGATGTAATTATTTGAAAACAGCGATATTTTCATTGCAAATAAGACATTGTGAAAATATGGAATGATGAACGCATATCTCTCCGTACATTCTTCTCTGAAACTTCGATTTTCATTATCCACCTTTCTTTTGCTCCTTTTTGAGAGTGACATGTTCTCTTGCTGTCAAGCTAATAGTTCTTAAAAAAAATTCACGTTAAAAAAAGTAATGTAGACTACGTAGACCTGTTTTTCGCCACCAATCAACGCACAGAGAAATAGACAACAATAATAATTGAATAGAGACATGGTAATTTTATGAGCGTAATGAGATCGAAATGTGTAAATTATTGTCACAGAATTTATTAACTACTAATCAGATGTGTTAAAAATGTTTGATTTGTAGTGTAGGCCAATTAATTGTGCTAATATTATATACTAATTATGTTCTGGCCCGCCGACTATTGGCTCAGAAATAAATGTGGCCCGAGGCCAAATCTAGCTGACAAACCCTGCCTCATTCATGAAATGAGTAGGTTTGTCCAAACGTTTGACTAGACACAGTACCAGTCAACAGCTGGGACACACCTGCTCATTCCAGGGTTTTTCTTTATTTGTACTATTTTCTACGTTGTAGAATAATAGTGAAGACATCAAAACTATGAAATAGCACACATGGAATCATGTAGTAAGCAAAAAAGTGTTAAACAAATCAAAATATTTGAGATTCTTGAAAGTAGCCACCCTTTGCCTTGATGACAGCTTGACAGCTTGGCTCTTGGCATTCTCTCAACCAGCTTCACCTGAAATGCTTTTCCAACAGTCTTGAAGAAGTTCCCACAAATGCTGAGCACTTGTTGGCTGCTTTTCCTTCACTCTGCGGTCCAACTCATCCCAAACCATCTCAATTGGGTTGAGGTTGGGTGATTGTGGAGGCCAGGTCATCTGATGCAGCACTCCATCACTCTCCTTCTTGGCCAAATAGCCCTACACAGCTTGGAGGTGTGTTGGGTCATTGTCCAGTTGAAAAACAAGTGATAGCCCCACTAAGCGCAAAACAGATGGGATGGCGTATCGCTACAGAATGCTGCGATAGCCATGCTGGTTAAGTGTGCCTTGAATTCTAAATAAATCACTGACAGTGTCACCAGCAAAGCACCCCCATACCATCACAACTCCTCCTCCATGCTTCACGGTGGGAACCACACATGCAGAGATCATCCGTTCACCGACTCTGTGTCTCACAAAGTCACGGCGGTTGGAACCAAAAATCTCAAATTTGGACTCAGACCAAAGAACAGATTTACACCGGTCTAATGTCCATTGATTATGTTTCTTGGCCCAAGCAAGTCTCTTTTTCTTATTGGTGTCCTTTGTGAAGCATTTATTTGGGCTGCAATGTCTGAGGCTGGTAACTCTAATGAACTTAACCTCTGCAGCAGAGGTAATTCTGGGTCTTCCATTCCTGTGGCGGTCCTCATGAGAGCCAGTTTCATCATATCTCTTGATGGTTTTTGCGACTGCACTTGAAGAACATTTTTCAAATGTTTCGGATTGACTGACCTTCATGTCTTAAAGTAATGATGGACTGTCATTTCTCTTTGCTTATTTGAGCTGTTCTTGCCATAATATGGGCTTGGTCTTTTACCAAATAGGGTTATCTTCTGTTGGCTCATACTGATTGGCTCCAACGCATTAAGAAAGAAAGAAATTCAACAAATTAACTTTTAACAAGGCACACCTGTTAATTCAAATGCATTCCAGGTGTATTTCTCATGAAGCTGGTTGAGAGAATGCCAAGAGTGTTCAAAGCTGTCATCAAGGAAAAGATGGCTACTTTGAAGAATCTCAAATCTAAAATATATTTGGATTTGTTTAAAACTTTTTTGGTTACTACATGATTCCAGTTTTTATGCCTTCACTATTATTCTACAATGTAGAAAATAGTAAAATAAAGAAACACCCTTGAATGAGTGGGTGTGTCCAAACTTTTGACTGGTACTGTATATTTAAGCAATAAGGACCCGAGGGGGTGTGGTATATGAGCCAATATACCACGGCTAAGGGCTGTTCTTACGCATTACGCAACGCGGAGTGCCGGGATACATCCCTTAGCCTTGGTATATTGGCCATATACCACAAATCCCTGAGGTGCCTTTTTGCTATTACAAACTGGTTACCAACGTAATTAGAGCAGTAAAAATACATGTTTTGTCCTTCCCTGATTGGCTGTAAACCAATCAGCATTCAGGGCTTAAACCACCCAGTTTATACAGTACGTACATTACTCACCTCTCTCTGAGGCCGGAGCCAGATCAATGAAGCTACGACACTTCTCACCTGAGAGAGAGAGAGAGAGAAAGAGAGAGAGAGAGAAAGAGAGAGAGAAAGAGAAAGACAGACAGAGAGNATACATTTTCCTAGCTTTGGGATGAGAGTTGAGTACATCTCTGATAGCTTGGGGGCAGATCAGAATACATTTTCCTAGCTTTGGGATGAGAGTTGAGTACATCTCTGATAGCTTGGGGGCAGACTAGGATACATTTTCCTAGCTTTGGGATGAGAGTTGAGTACATCTCTGATAGCTTGGGGGCAGATCAGAATACATTTTCCTAGCTTTGGGATGAGAGCTGATAGGCTGTACTGTGCTGCTTCTCCCCGACCGCATGAAAGACAGTGAATCAGATATATGACATGACTCGTCAGTCAGTATTTTAATGACAGGAACACAACACATACATTCCAAATGGCACCCTTTATCTCTCTACATGGTAAACTACTTCTGACCAGGGTGTACCCTAGTCCATTTAGACTTTAACCAATACGGGTCAAATGTAGTGCACTATATAGGGAACAGGGTGCCATTTGGGAGATATCCAAGGAGACTGGAGAGAGAGGGCTCAGTCTGTCAATATACCCTAAGTAGCTGAGACATCTATAAAATATTTACTATCTCTGAATTCATTACATTAACAGGACCAACTGTGTGTGTGTGTGTTTGTGTGTGTGTTTGTGTGTGTATTTGTGTTTGTGTGTGTGTGTGTGACAAAGCTTTTTAAAGTAACCAATCCAAGAGAATTAGTTCTGGGAATTGAATGTGAACGTAAAAAAACGATTCTTCTTCTTCTTGTTCATGACGCTCTCAGGTGGCATCTAGTTGTCAGGAAACAGGTGGCCAGGTTTTTAAAATCATCCCAAACAACAACAGCCATGGGAGGAGAAAATAAAGACAGGGAAACATCAAAGTGAAGGAGACAGAACACACCAAACAGCTTGCTGATCCCAGACCAGATTCTATGTAAAACAGCTTGCTGATCCCAGACCAGATTCTATGTAAAACAGCTTGCTGATCCCAGACCAGATTCTATGTAAAACAGTTTGCTGTTTCTCGGACCAGATTCTATGTAAAACAGTTTGCTGATCCCAGACCAGATACTATGTAAAACAGCTTGCTGATCCCAGACCAGATTCTATGTAAAACAGCTTGCTGATCCCAAACCAGATGTAAACGGTGAGAGTTAAAGTAGCTAAATAACAAGGTACAAAATATAAAAGTTAACTCCCTATAGATACCCATTAACTCTACTAGGATCCACTCTCTACTAGGAACCCCTCTCTACTAGGAACCTCTCTCTACCAGGAACCCCTCTCTACTAGGAACCCCTCTCTACTAGGAACCCCTCTCTACTAGGACGCCCTCTCCACTAGGAACCCCTCTCTACTAGGAACCCCTCTCTACTTGGAACCCCTCTTTACTAAGACACCCTTCTCTACCAGGACACTCCTCTATACAAGGAACCCCTCTCTACAAGGAACCCCTCTCTACTAGGAACCCCTCTCTACTAGGACGTTGATGTTGATGCGCAGGCAGTCCTCGATTGACTTATGTGAAAGCCGGTTCCTGTCGTGAGTCTATATTGCATTCAAAGTTGAAAATGAGGACTCACAGGTGTAAGTCGATCCAAACATTGTCAGCACATAAAATGCATGTTTCTTTATTCTGTTGTATTCCTCTGAGCATGCCACCCAAAACGCACACAAGGACTCGGCACTCCTGATCGCATCCCTGATTTGGCTCGATGTCTGGAATTCAATCATCTCAGTTTGAATTGCAGCCTCATCCAGCAAGGGTTTAATTTTCTTAGCAAGGGAGGAGAATTCTCCACCTGGGCAGACTGTGAGATAATCACATACAAATGTCCTTGGGCAAGTTGGGCAGGCATGATTTAGTCTTCAGATCTGGTGGAGAAGTTGTCCCTCAGCTGTTTGATAAAATCTTCCATCAGCTCTGTGACAATGCTGCGGCCTGGTCCCTCTGCCTGACGCTGCGGCCTGGTCCCTCTGCCTGTTCGTGTGTGTGTGTGTGTCTTGCAGTGAAGGCCACTTTGAAAGTTCCATGCTTAGATTCATAATGACGTCTGAGATTTAATTATTTGAAAACAGCGATATTTTCATTGCAAATAAGACATTGTGAAAATATGGAATGATGAACGCATATCTCTCCGTACATTCTTCTCTGAAACTTCGATTTTCATTATCCACCTTTCTTTTGCTCCTTTTTGAGAGCGACATGTTCTCTTGCTGTCAAGCTAATAGTTCTTAAAAAAAATTCCCGTTAAAAAAAGTAGTGTAGACTACGTAAACCTGTTTTTCGCCACCAATCAACGCACAGAGAAATAGACAACAATAATAATTGAATAGAGACATGGTAATTTTATGAGCGTAATGAGATCGAAATGTGTAAATTATTGTCACAGAATTTATTAACTACTAATCATATGTGTTAAAAATGTTTGATTTGTAGTGTAGGCCAATTAATTGTGCTAATATTATATACTAATTATGTTCTGGCCCGCCGACTATTGGCTCAGAAAAAAATGTGGCCCGAGGCCAAATCTAGCTGACAAACCCTGCCTCATTCATGAAATGAGTAGGTTTGTCAAAACGTTTGACTAGACACAGTACCAGTCAACAGCTGGGACACACCTGCTCATTCCAGGGTTTTTCTTTATTTGTACTATTTTCTACGTTGTAGAATAATAGTGAAGACATCAAAACTATGAAATAGCACACATGGAATCATGTAGTAAGCAAAAAAGTGTTAAACAAATCAAAATATTTGAGATTCTTGAAAGTAGCCACCCTTTGCCTTGATGACAGCTTGACAGCTTGGCTCTTGGCATTCTCTCAACCAGCTTCACCTGAAATGCTTTTCCAACAGTCTTGAAGAAGTTCCCACAAATGCTGAGCACTTGTTGGCTGCTTTTCCTTCACTCTGCGGTCCAACTCATCCCAAACCATCTCAATTGGGTTGAGGTTGGGTGACTGTGGAGGCCAGGTCATCTGATGCAGCACTCCATCACTCTCCTTCTTGGCCAAATAGCCCTACACAGCTTGGAGGTGTGTTGGGTCATTGTCCAGTTGAAAAACAAGTGATAGCCCCACTAAGCGCAAAACAGATGAGATGACGTATCGCTACAGAATGCTGCGATAGCCATGCTGGTTAAGTGTGCCTTGAATTCTAAATAAATCACTGACAGTGTCACCAGCAAAGCACACCCATACCATCACAACTCCTCCTCCATGCTTCACGGTGGGAACCACACATGCAGAGATCATCCGTTCACCGACTCTGTGTCTCACAAAGTCACGGCGGTTGGAACCAAAAATCTCAAATTTGGACTCAGACCAAAGAACAGATTTACACCGGTCTAATGTCCATTGATTATGTTTCTTGGCCCAAGCAAGTCTCTTTTTCTTATTGGTGTCCTTTGTGAAGCATTTATTTGGGCTGCAATGTCTGAGGCTGGTAACTCTAATGAACTTAACCTCTGCAGCAGAGGTAATTCTGGGTCTTCCATTCCTGTGGCGGTCCTCATGAGAGCCAGTTTCATCATATCTCTTGATGGTTTTTGCGACTGCACTTGAAGAACATTTTTCAAATGTTTCGGATTGACTGACCTTCATGTCTTAAAGTAATGATGGACTGTCATTTCTCTTTGTTTATTTGAGCTGTTCTTGCCATAATATGGGCTTGGTCTTTTACCAAATAGGGTTATCTTCTGTTGGCTCATACTGATTGGCTCCAACGCATTAAGAAAGAAAGAAATTCAACAAATTAACTTTTAACAAGGCACACCTGTTAATTCAAATGCATTCCAGGTGTATTTCTCATGAAGCTGGTTGAGAGAATGCCAAGAGTGTTCAAAGCTGTCATCAAGGAAAAGATGGCTACTTTGTTTAAAACTTTTTTGGTTACTACATGATTCCAGTTTTTATGCCTTCACTATTATTCTACAATGTAGAAAATAGTAAAATAAAGAAACACCCTTGAATGAGTGGGTGTGTCCAAACTTTTGACTGGTACTGTATATTTAAGCAATAAGGACCCGAGGGTGTGTGGTATATGAGCCAATATACCACGGCTAAGGGCTGTTCTTACGCATTACGCAACGCGGAGTGCCGGGATACATCCCTTAGCCTTGGTATATTGGCCATATACCACAAATCCCTGAGGTGCCTTTTTGCTATTACAAACTGGTTACCAACGTAATTAGAGCAGTAAAAATACATGTTTTGTCCTTCCCTGATTGGCTGTAAACCAATCAGCATTCAGGGCTTAAACCACCCAGTTTATACAGTACGTACATTACTCACCTCTCTCTGAGGCCGGAGCCAGATCAATGAAGCTACGACACTTCTCACCTGAGAGAGAGAGAGAGAGAAAGAGAGAGAGAGAGAAAGAGAGAGAGAAAGAGAAAGACAG
>QNTS01006344.1:12595-23449 GCA_003317085.1 Hucho hucho | reverse complement strand
GTTTTTTTGGAACGAACAGCTGACTGGAAACGGGATGGCAGGGCATTCGTGTGGTTGAGTCCGTTTATGTCGTAACATGGACTCTTAACAACGTGATGAAACATTGTTGCTCCTACTGACCTGATATTGACTACACTATCTAGCTACTTCCCTCTCCTTACTGACCTGATATTGACTACACTATCTAGCTACTTCCCTCTCCTTACTGACCTGATATTGACTACACTATCTAGCTACTTCCCTCTCCTCACTGACCTGATATTTACTACACTATCTAGCTACTTCCCTCACCTTACTGACCTGATAATGACTACACTATCTAGCTACTTCCCTCATCTCTTTACAGCTGGAGAGCAATGCTCAGCAAGCGGGAGCGAATGCCACTGTGCCCGTCTTGTTGTGTTGCCGTCTTGCAGCTCAACCTGTCGTCACTGTGTAGTAGACTGTATCACGGTGACATCCAGATGGTTACTACCAATACTACAAGCCTCTATCCCATTGGAAAGCAAATAAAGTGGGATAGAACAAATCAAGTGGGATGGAACAAATCAGGTGGGATGGAACTCACGTCGCCTGGTACCTTGATAAAACACTGTTGCACTGGTCATTTGCACCGGCTTGTATCTCAGCTGCGTGACATAGAGCACAAGTCAAAAGCTTTGGACACACCTACTCATTCAAGGGTTTTTCTTTATTTTTACTATTTTCTAAATTGTAGAATAATAGTGAAGACATCAAAAGTATGAAATAACACATATGGAATCACGTAGTATCCACCACATGGTGTAATTAAAGCGTCAAGCCGTGGTGTAACTCTGTTGCTGCAGTTACACCACAGTTTGGCATTTTAATGTTCTAATGTATATTCTCATGTTCCAATGTATATTCTCATGTTGTCTTGTGTATTCTTATGTTCTAATGTGTATTCTCATGTTCCAATGTATATTCTCATGTTGTCTTGTGTATTCTTATGTTCTAATGTGTATTCTCATGTTCCAATGTATATTCTCATGTTGTCTTGTGTATTCTTATGTTCTAATGTGTATTCTCTTCTCATGTTATCATGTTCTAATGTGTATTCTTCGTATGTTCTAATGTGTATTCTTCGGATGTTCTAATGTATATTCTCATGTATATTCTCATGTTCTAATGTGTATTCTCATGTTCTAATGGGTATTCTCATGTTCTAATGTGTATTATTCTCATGTTATCATGTGTATTCTTATGTTCTAATATGTATTCTCAAGTTGTCATGTTCTAATGTGTATTCTTCTCATGTTATCATGGGTATTCTTATGTTCTAATGTGTATTATCATGTTTAATGTATATCCTCATGTTGTCTTGTGTATTCTTATGTTCTAATGTGTATTCTCTTCTCATGTTATCATGTTCTAATGTGTATTCTTCGTATGTTCTAATGTGTATTCTTTGGATGTTCTAATGTATATTCTCATGTATATTCTCATGTTCTAATGTGTATTCTCATGTTCTAATGGGTATTCTCATGTTCTAATGTGTATTCTCATGTTCTAATGTGTATTCTCATGTTCTAATGTGTATTATTCTCATGTTATCATGTGTATTCTTATGTTATCATGTGTATTCTTCTCATGTTATCATGTGTATTCTCATGTTCTAATATGTATTCTCAAGTTGTCATGTTCTAATGTGTATTCTTCTCATGTTATCATGGGTATTCTTATGTTCTAATGTGTATTATCATGTTTAATGTATATTCTCATGTTATAATGTGTATGCTCATGCTATGTTTATTCTCATGTTGTCATGTTCTAATGTGTATTCTCATGTCCTAATCTGAATTCTCGTGTTCTAATGTATTCTTATGTTCTAATGTTTATTGTCATGTTATCATGTTCTAATGTGTTTCTTATGTTCTAATGTTCTAATGTGTATTC
Source organism: Hucho hucho (assembly GCA_003317085.1). Classification (NCBI taxonomy): domain Eukaryota; kingdom Metazoa; phylum Chordata; class Actinopteri; order Salmoniformes; family Salmonidae; genus Hucho; species Hucho hucho. Next base: position 21,532 of record QNTS01006344.1, on the reverse strand, counting down.
TTATATTCTAATGTGTTGTCATGACGTTGGCCTGTTGGGGAGGTTTATGACACCCATAAATACCTTCCCCCCCTTTTCTCTCTCTCTATTTGTGGAAAGATGAAATGTAATTTTAGCTCCTAAATATGAGAATTGGTTTCATAGAGGGTGAACTATGCTCAACTCAGTGGCCCTGCCCAAGTGAACAGACATTGGTGATAAACTATGAAACACGCCCTTCTCTTCACCACTATATAAGCCCTTTACGAAAACGTTACTTTCTGTTCTGAGGACGAGAGGACGACGGTCCCGACGTTAAAAGGGCTAATCATTTTCTGTTCCGAGGACGAGAGGCCTGCAGCCTCTGCGTTAAAAGGGCTCAGATAATAACCTAACGAAATTAGCATTGAATTTCAGAGTGTAGGTGACGATCAACATGCCGAAATGAGGAATTTCGACTATAACAGCCAGAATATAGCACGGGCTTAGAAGTATGGCAACTTGGTATGAACTTTGAACTCTCATTCACTCCAGAAGTGATACCTCCTAGCCGCTGCAAACGTGGACTAGGAAAGAAAGGACAATCTCTTCAGAAAGACAGGGTACTACAACGTATCCGTTCTAACACCAGAGACATTCGACAAGGAACAAGAGACTTCGGCTGGGCAACCCAGCCTTCCATCTATGATCAACCTATCGAGGCACAGCTCAGAGTAAATATGTCTTGCATTTTCCTTTTCCAAATGGGCGGTTATTTAGAATGCATAAGATTCTGTATTTACGATAGCATAGCTTCATAAGGTCCGATAGAGACCAAATCCCTTTGTTCTCCAGTCTTCCCGCGCTTTCACTTAAGCCAACCCATCTCTTTGTGTAACCAGCCGTCATATCGGTTCCGTCCACCAGGGACGTTCTTCATGTATGACATAATTAGTATTCAATGTATTATCCATTCTGTGTATATGTAATTCTTTGTGATTATTTAGGTATTTAGTAAATAAATAATTAAACCAAATTCTGTATTGCTGATTCAACTTGTTAGCCAGGGTTCGTGAAGATAACCAAGAATTCTATGATGTTCAGATGAGACTGAATGAGGTCAGGATTAATAATTGACTGCTGTTGATGTAAAAGATTACTAGGTCTTTAAGAGTTTATTCTGAAGATAACAGCTCTATAAACATTATTTCGTGGTGCCCCGACTTTCTAGTTACATTTACATGATTAGTTAATATTAATTACAGAGAAATGATTTTATAGAATAGCATGTCATATCACTTAATCCGGCATAGCCAAAGACACGACAGTGTATTCTCATGTTTTAATTTATATTCTCATTTTGTCTTGTTCAAATGTGTATTATTCTCATGTTCTAATGTGTATTCTCATGTTTCAATGTATATTCTCATGTTGTCATGTTCTAATGTGTATTCTTATGTTCTAATGTGTATTCTTATGTTTCAATGTATATTCTCATGTTATCATGTTCTAATGTGTATTATTCTCATGTTCTAATGTGTATTCTTGTGTTCTTATGTGTATTCTCATGTTTCAATGTATATTCTCATGTTATCATGTTCTAATGTGTATTATTCTCATGTTCTAATGTGTATTCTTGTGTTCTAATGTGTATTCTCATGTTTCAATGTATATTCTCATGTTATCATGTTCTAATGTGTATTATTCTCATGTTATCATGTGTATTCTTGTGTTCTAATGTGTATTTTCATGTTTCAATGTATATTCTCATGTTATCATGTTCTAATGTGTATTATTCTCATGTTCTAATGTGTATTCTTGTGTTCTAATGTGTATTCTCATGTTTCAATGTATATTCTCATGTTATCATGTTCTAATGTGTATTATTCTCATGTTCTAATGTGTATTCTTGTGTTCTAATGTGTATTCTCATGTTTCAATGTATATTCTCATGTTATCATGTTCTAATGTGTATTATTCTCATGTTATCATGTGTATTCTTGTGTTCTAATGTGTATTCTCATGTTTCAATGTATATTCTCATGTTATCATGTTCTAATGTGTATTATGCTCATGTTCTAATGTGTATTCTTATGTTCTAATGTTTATTCTCATGTTCTCATGTTATAAATTGTATTTTAAGAGGCTGTTTCCCAGACACAGATTGAGCCTATAATCCTGGTCTAACAAGCACATTCAATGGAGATTTTCTATTGAGAATGTGTTTAAGTCCAAGACTAGGCTTTATCTTGGGGCTGCTGAGTGGTGCAGTGGTCTAAGGCACTGCATCTCAGTGAAAGAGGCGTTACTGCAGTCCCTTTTTTGAATCCAGGCTGCATCACATCCGGCCGTGATTTGGCGTCCCATAGGGCGGCGCACAATTGGCCCAGCGTCGTTCGGGTTTGGCCGGGTTAGGCTGTTTTGTAAATAAGAATTTGTTCTTAACTGACTTGCCTAGCTAAATAAAGGTTAAATACATTTTTTAAAATAAATTAAAAGCCAACAGCACCCACACAAAGCACAAACACACACACAGAGACGCATACATACACACCCTGCCTGCTTGCCTGGCAGATAACATGGGACAGCTGTGTGTGGGGTTGAGGTACGAGGTGATGCCAGCCTACCAGCCCAGAGAGAGGAGAGAACACTGGGTTCGCACTAAATAAGCTTTTTGGTCTTAATTTAAAGTTAGGGTTAGGCATAAGGTTAGCAGTGTGGTTATGGTTAGGGTTAAGGCTTGGGTTAGGTTTGAAACAACTAGAAGGACTTGGCCAGATAGTGCTCACCATGCCACATTGGCTACCACAGCTCCCATAAAGCTCTGCATGTGTGTGTGTGTGTGTGTTTGTCTCTCTCTCTATTTCTTTCTTTCTCTCTCACACACACAAACACACACACATTATCTCTCTCTCACACACACAATCTCTCTCTCTCTCTGAGAAACACATATTCTGAGGCCACCTTGATTGTAGCTAGGGACTTTAGTAAAGGAAATCTGAGAAACAAAACGCTACCGAAATTCTATCAACACGTCTTCTGTGCTACACGTGCAACACGAACTCTTGACCATTGCCACTCTCCGTTCTGGGATGGCTACAAGGCCCTCCCTCGCCCTCCCTTTGGCAAATCAGATCATGCCTCCATTCTGCTGCTTCCCTCATATAAGCAGAAACTCAAACAGGAAGTACCCATGGTAAGAACTGTTCAACGTTGGTCCGACCAATCGGAATCTATGCTTCAAGATTGTTTTGATCATCACAGGCTGGGAAATGTTCCGGGTTGCCTCTGAAAATAGTATTGATGTATACACTGACTCGATGACTGAGTTCATCAGGAAGTGCATAGAGGATGTTGTTCGCACTGTGACGATTAGATTAGGCAGCATTCGTGCAAAACTGAAAGCGCGAACCACCACATTTAACCACGGCAAGGTGACTGGGAACATGGACGTGTACAAGCAGACCAGCTATGACCTCGGTAAGACAATAAAATAGGCAAAACGACAGTACAGTGACAAAGTTGAGTCGCAATTCAACGGCTCAGACACAATACGTATGTGGCAGGGATCCCAGACAATCACAGATTATAAAGGGAAAGTCAGCCACGTCGCGGAACCATTGTTCCTTTACCCAAGAAAGAGAAGGTAACTGAACTAAATTACTATCGCCCTTCTGTCATCATGAAATGCTTTGAGAGACTAGTTATGGTTCATATCACCTCCACCTTACCTGACATCCTACTACAAAATCGCAATACCGCCCCAGCAGATCCACGGTCAACGCAATCGCCATTGCACTGCACACTGCCCTATCCCACCTGGACAAGATAAATACCTATGTAAGAAAGCTGTTCATCAACTACAGCTCAGTCTTCAACACCATAGTGCCCCTCCAAGCTCATCACTAAGCTCAGGGCCCTGGGTCTGAACCCTTCCCTGTGCAACTGGGTCCTAGACTTCCTGACGGGCCGACCCCCAAGTGGTGAAGGTAGACAACAACACCTCCACTACGCTGATCCTCAACATCGGTGCCCCACAGGGGTGCGTGCTCAGCCCCCTCCTGTACCCCCTGTTCACTCATGACAGCATGGCCACGCACGTCAAGAACTCAATCATGAAGTTTTCTGACGACACAATAGTGATAGGTAGGCCTGATTACCAACAACGATGACACAACCTACGGGGAGGAGGTGAGAGCCCTGGCAGAGTGGTGCCATGAAAATAACCTCTACCTCAACATCAGCAAAACGAAGGAGCTGATCGTGGACTTCAGGAGACAGAAGAGAGAGCACGCCCCTATCCACATTGATGGGGCCGCAGTGGAGAGGGGGAAAAACGTCATATTCCTCAGCGTGCACATCACTGACAACCTGAAACAGTCCCTTCACACAGACAGTGTGGTGAAGAAGGCTCAACAGTGCCTCTTCAACCTCAGAAGGCTGAAGAAATTAGTCTTGGCCCTTAAGACCCTCACAAACTTCTATAGATGCACCATTGAGAGCATCCTGTCAGGCTGTGTCATTGCCTAGTACGGCAATTGCATCGTCCTCAACCGTAGGGCTCTCCAGAGGGTGGTGCTGTCAGCCCAACTCATCACTGGGGGAACACTGACTGCCCTCCAGAACATCTACAGCTTCTTGTGTCACAGGAAGGCAAAGTAGATCATCAAGGACCTCAGCCACTCGAGCCACGGCCTGTTCACCCGTCACCATCTAGTAGCAGTAAATCAAATCAAAATCAAATCACATTTTATTGGTCACATACACATGCCTTTAGCAGATGTTATTGCGAGTGTGGAGAAATGCTTGTGTATCAGCTTCTATATCCACCGCTAGCCGGCCTCCTCCGAGTACCAGGTCACTTCAGTAATGTTTACATACGGCTATACCTACTTCACATGTACTGTACTCTAGTCATAGACACCGTTTATATATAATGGTGTGTATAGACAGCATATGAACAGAAACGGTGTTTGAACTGCAGTGTGTATCTAGATCCAACAGTGCAGTAATAATACCTAGCAATACAAAACAATAGGAACAAAATCTAAAAAGTAAAAAACAAAGAAATTAAATATATATTCAAGACCCTGACATTGCTCATTCTGATATTTCGTCATTTCTTTATTTTTACTTTGTGGATGATGTGCCTATTGTTTTGTATAGCTAGGTATTACTGCACTGTTGGAGGTAGAAACACTAGAAACACATTTCTCTGCACCTGTGATAACATCTAATGATCTGTGTAAACTTTTATTTAATTCGAAGTTTGAGTCTGAGACTAACCTGCTGTTGAAGTGAACGATTAGCTCATATGAGTTATGTACGGCGGGAGGTATTGACGAGTGAGTGTGTCCACCATACACGTTGCAGATCAATCAATGTGAACATGTTCAGCCTAAGTATCGCTGTTAATGAAATAAAGTCCAATGTTAACTAATAACTGTCTGATTGTTTTGGTGGTAATATTCTACTTAGCCTATAAAAGAGAATAAAAAGCAGAAGTTATGTTTCACTGTCAGCACACTTTGTTAAGACTATTTATCATACCAACATCGTGTTATATCTTGTTTTACCTACTTATTGAAATGTTTTGATATTATTCCTGCAACGTGCACTGTTGAGAGAAGAGCTCGCGAGTAACCATTACATACTACCGTTTATACATCACATTGTATCCTCTGCATATGACAAATAAACTTTGATTTTAGTTGTGATTTCAACCTATTTCTCCGATTTCCGAGACCCGTTAGTTAACATTCAACCGGATTTAAATAATTATAATGACTGTTATGAGCACGTCTAACTAACAGAAACATTATCATCTCACCTGGACCGTGAATGTTCTCCTCGCAGGAGTACCAGATCCCGGTGTGGAAACGGCGGAACAGAAAGCGATCGTCTCCGGTCTCCCAGCTGTAGTGGACCTTGCTCTTGTCTGTCTCGTTCATGCCGTTGTCGATGCAGTTGTGCCGCCGCTGCTTGCTGCAATTGGGCTTGGGGACGCGCTGAGTGCCCTCGCACCAGTACGTCGTAATGAACGCGGTGGTGGAAAAAAACAGCGCGACCAGGTTGAGTCCAACCGAGAGCAACGCGCGGCATTTCCGCGTGGTCTTCATAGTCTTCCGCGCACTGGGAGCGGAGGAACTGTTGCACAGCGGCGCTAAAAGTTCATAAATTACAGACGGCGGGGTTGAGTAATGGAAGAATGAAACAAAACATTGCCGAGGGAAGGGATGGAGGCGTGGAGAGGAGAGCGCACAAAACTATTCCCCTGGCAGTCTACTCTAACGGCACGCAGTCTGTAAACGGTGCTCAGAGAAGATAGAAGCATCTGGAAAGGTAGATGGTTGGGTTCCCCGTCATGTTATCGTCTTTCTATCTGCGTCGGACTATGACATCTTTGGCAGCGCGTCGAGGGAAAGACCATGCCCAAGGAGTGACGCGGCTACAGTGAAATGCTCAGCCAGACTGATCAGCTTTAATAGTAAAACCCAGTCACTGCTGGCAGGGTGCGTGGCTGGCTCCGTGAGTGGTCTGGTCTCTCTCTCTCTTCCTCTCTCTCGCTCTCTCCCTCTAAAACAATACAAGGTAAGGAATAATAATGGTAGGGGATGGTTTGACTAAATACCAAATGCCTGTAATGCTAGAGTCAGATCCAGCAATGATCCAGGTACTACTGCTCCAGCAGTACTAAGGTTCTATGTGTGTGTGTGTGTGTGTGTGTGTGTGTGTGTGTGTGTGTGTGTGTGTCCAGGTGGAGACAGAGGTTACAGCTGTGAGTGTTTGGTGTTATCTTGAGGGGAATATACAGGAACTCTCTTCTCACCTTATTAACACACACACACACGCACGTGCTTGCGCACACACACACACACACACTCATTAGGGTGAAAAATGACTCCTGTCACACATATGTACACCATATGTACACAAACACACACCTCTCTCCATCTCTCCCTCTCTCCCACACCCTCTCTCCTTCTCTCCCTCTCTCCCAATCTCCGTCTCTCCAGATGGTTACAGTACGTGTTAAATGATAGCAGTGATTGAGATGCTGTTGGGTCTCATGGATCTAATTAGTCATGGTTATGAGATATTGACATACTGTAGAGTAGTGTTGCTGTCCTGCTAATCCTGTCTCAACCCCTGAACTGAGGTCTGGACCTTAATACTGTAGAGTAGTGTTGCTGTCCTGCTAATCCTGTCTCAACCCCTGAACTGAGGTCTGGACCTTAATACTGTAGAGTAGTGTTGCTGCCGTGCTAATCCTGTCTCAAACCCTCAACTGAGGTCTGGACCTTAATACTGTAGAGTAGTGTTGCTGTCCTGCTAATCCTGTCTCAAACCCTGAACTGAGGTCTGGACCTTAATACTGTAGAGTAGTGTTGCTGTCCTGGTAATCCTGTCTCAAACCATGAACTGAGGTCTGGACCTTAATACTGTAGAGTAGTGTTGCTGTCCTGCTAATCCTGTCTCAAACCCTGAACTGAGGTCTGGACCTTAATACTGTAGAGTAGTGTTGCTGTCCTGCTAATCCTGTCTCAACCCATGAACTGAGGTCTGGACCTTATTGGCACAGGCTTATTGGCACAAGCTTCTGGTAGCTACCCTCCAAATTCAATATTTTGACACAATTTATTTGATTTTCACAGAGGCAAAGCAGCACTCCCTCTTTTCCACTCTGCAGCTTCTTGGCACAGGCAGTCATGTGTTTGATGTCATTGTTCAATGTTCCTGGTTTCAGTTTATCTCAAATTCACTACAATTTGATTCCATTTTTCACAGGCTCTTTATTGTATCATTTTAGGTTTGTGAACATGGAGCTGCTAAAATCCCAGTTCTGTATTGTGAAACACTCCATATAAATACCATATTTACTGTTTCATCTTGATAGTTTTGACAAACAGCTCGTAACTGCGACTTGCACCCCCCCCGCTCGCTCTCTAACTCTCTCTTTCTCTGTCTCTCTCTCTTCTCTTTTTCTTTTCTAAAATGGTTCTCTATTTTTTCTCTCTGCAGTAGTTTATGACCTAAGATGATGTCCCAAGTGAGAGAACAGGAGAGGGGAGGAGAGGGGGAGAATGAGAGAGGAGGACAGAGGAGAAGTTGTAAACTAGTGGTGGTGAGAACAGGTTGGAAGGCTGTAAACTATCCATCACCCATCAGACAGACACACACACACACACACACACTCACACACATGCACACGAAAACACACACACTAACACACAAAAAAACACACGCACATGCACACACACACACACACACACGCACACGCACACGCACACGCACACGCACAAACAGGCAAGTCTTTGAGTTGCTCGTTCAAGGGAAAACGAGGCAGAGGGAACACTTCTGTTATCCTGAAGTTGATCAAGGTAACAGGAATGAGACAGTGAAATTACGACGCGGCTGGCGCCCCACTCACGGGCAGGTGGCAATGTCACCTTTCTGGCTGTCACTCTGAGTAACGCACCCCTCAGTCTCTCCACAGTATCACACACACACACACAAACACGCACGCACACACACAGACACACACACAAGCACACGCACAGGCACACGCAGAGACACACGCAGAGGCACACGCACACACACACACACAAACACACACACACAAACTATCTCACACACGTGGGAGAAGGAATGGCTATGTCACCAAGAAAACACAATGCTTTTAATTGTCTGACATTCGAAGGTGTGTGCCGGCACGGATGCGTGTGTGTGTAAAAGTGTCTGTCCAGTAAACGGATTTGACCTTGGCAGAAATGGACTCCAGTCAGTAGGTAAACCAGCCATTAGATAAACCAGTCAGTGGGTAAACCAGTCAGTGCGTAAACCAGTCAGTAGGTAAACCAGCCAGTAGGTAAACCAGTCAGTGCGTAAACCAGTCAGTAGGTAAACCAGTCAGTAGGTAAACCAGCCAGTAGGTAAACCAGTCAGTGCGTAAACCAGTCAGTGGGTAAACCAGTCAGT
>QNTS01006343.1:20947-35831 GCA_003317085.1 Hucho hucho | reverse complement strand
ACAACTAATACACTCTAACCTTAAAACAGCTAATACACTCTAACCTTAAAACAACTAATACACTCTAACCTTAAAACATCTTTGTTTAACTTTGGACAAATTGCTAGTACTGTTCTGATATTTGTTTTGTCAGATTGGTCTGAGTTTAGTTTGTTCTGGTCATACTCCTTGCCGTCATCTTTCCCTATCCATGCCTATGCACATTGTGGTGTGTTTTCTCAACAGCTAATGATGTACTGTGCCTTGTACTGTAGCACATGACTAAGGATAGTACCTGCCAACAGACAGAATGTACAAGGATACATTATGGTCTACCAGTATGTGCTATTTTTAAATGACAACCAAAATAAGTATCTTGAGAAACATGAGAACATTCAAATAAAAATAGCTTTGTAGTGACACTCCCCTTCCAACCTGACAAAGCTTGAGAGTATCTGCAGAGAAGAATGCGAGAAACTCCCCAATCACTACAGGTGCGCCAATCTTGTAGCATCATACCCAAGAAGACTTGAGCCCGTAATCGCTGGCAAAGGTGCTTCAACAAAGTACTGAGTAAAGGGTCTGAATACTAATGTAAATGTGATTTTTCAGTTTTAATTTTTAATACATTTGCAAATATATCTAAAAACATGTTTATGCTTTGTCATTATAGGTAATGCGTGTCGATTTTCTTTTTTTACTGATTTTAGAATAAGGCTGCAACCTAACAAAATGTGGAAAAAGTGAAGGGGTGTGAATACTTTCTGAATGCACTTTAGGCTGATGTGGTGGATTGAGATTCATCCAATGCAAAAAAACTGACAGATATCTCCACTTTAAAATGACAGATATCTCCAGTTTAAACTGACAGATATCTCCAGCTTAAACTGACAGATATCTCCAGCTTTAACTGACAGATATCTCCAGCTTAAACTGACAGATATCTCCAGCTTTAACTGACAGATATCTCCAGTTTAAACGGACAGATATCTCCAGTTTAAACTGACAGATATCTCCAGTTTAAACTGACAGATATCTTCAGTTTAAACTGACAGATATCTCCAGTTTAAACTGACAGATATCTCCTGTTTAAACTGACAGATATCTCCAGCTTAAACTGACAGATATCTCCAGTTTAAACTGACAGATATCTCCAGTTTAAACTGACAGATTTTTATAGAGATGTTTTAATTATGCTAATTCGATTTCCGCAGAGGCATGGACATCGACCTTGGGGGGTTTTACTGTCTGAAGTTAAAGGTTACAAGTGTCACTATGTTCATTAACTTCATTACCTGAATAATTTCTTTCATATGTTTTTATCCTCAATGATGGGAGCTTTCAATCTCACATATATGCAAATATACAGTATGTAAATGTATGAATTTAAATCATGTCAATATTTATTAGTTTACTTTAACAAAAGGAAAATACCTTACATAAATCCAGCAGACTTCTGAAAGTCCTTGTTTGCCCTTGAGAGCGGCCACTATGTAATCAGCTACCTAATCCTCTCTTGGCCGTCGTCCTGACCTGTCCTCTTACTGTGGGGTGAGATGGGTGCTGCTCTAGGGTTTCAGTGTCAGGTGACCTCCCTGGAAGCGCACCTGTAAGCACATACTAGTGAGGTGACAGTGAGAAATGTACCAGGCACAGAGTCCAGATGGCTTATAAATAAATGAATGCTAGACCGTCAGGGAGCATCTAAAATAAAATAAAATATAGATAGAGTACAATTTTTTGCAAATTCTGAAGGCGAGGAAATATGACACATTTTCAATGCGGCCTTCACTGGTATGTGCTTACAGGTGTCGCTTCCAGGGCCGATGTTATGGACGGGCCTTAGGGGTCCTGGCCCGCCCAGCCATACCGCCATGCCCATCCAAATAAAATATTGAAATATTTATCATTTATTTGACCGAGACACATGCCGACAGAAAGATGCATCAATTTCAGATAAAGCATCCTATTCGAGTGAAACAGCGCCTCTCTGTCTCAGTACGTATAGACCATGTCATACTATTTCTGTCCAGACAGCATCATTTTGTGAATTGTTTGCCCTTTGATGGTTTATTTCTGATCAATTCCCCATTACCTATGTCACCAGTAGGCCTAGTAAATGTACCATTAATATACCATTTGGTTACATACATTTCTGTTAATGTATGTGTTAATTACAGTCATTTACCATTCTCATTCTCAGAGTGGAAACGTTGACGTTGTCCCCACAGTGACCGTACGTACAGTTGAAGTCGGAAGTTTACATACACTTTAGCCAAATACATTTAAACTCAGTATTTTTCACAGTTCCTGACATTTAATCAGAGTAGGTCAGTTAGGATCACCACTTTGATTTAAGAATATGAAATGTCAGAATAATAGTAGAGAGAATGATTTATTTCAGGTTTTATTTCTTTCATCACATTCCCAGTGGGTCAGAAGAGTTTACATACACTCAATTAGTATTTGGTAGCATTGCCTTTAAATTGTTTAACTTGGGTCAAACGTTTAGGGTAGCCTTCCACATGCTTCCCACAATAAGTTGGGTGAATTTTGGCCCATTCCTCCTGATAGAGCTGGTGTAACTGAGTGAGGTTTGTAGGCCTCCTTGCTCGCACACGCTTTTTATGTTCTGCCAACACATTTTCTATAGGATTGATTGAGGTCACTCACTTTGTGATGGCCACTCCAATACATTGACTTTGTTGTCCTTAAGCCATTTTGTCACAACTTTGGAAGTATGCTTGGAGTCATTGTCCATTTGGAAGACCCATTTGCGACCAAGCTTTAACTTCCTGACTGATGTCTTGAGATGTTGCTTCAATATATCCACAGAATTTTCCTCCCTCATGATGCCATCTATTTTGTGAAGTGCACCAGTCCCTCCTGCAGCAAAGCACCCCCACAACATCATGCTGCCACTCTCGTGCTTCACGGTTGGGATGGTGTTCTTCGGCTTGCAAGCCTCCCCCTTTTTCCTCCAAACATAATGATGGTCATTATGGCCAAACAGTTCTATTTTTGTTTCATCAGACCAGAGGACATTTTTCCAAAAAGTACGATCTTTGTCCCCATGTGCAGTTGCAAACCGTAGTCTGGCTTTTTTATGGCGGTTTTGGAGCAGTGGCTTCTTCCTTGCTGAGCGGCCTTTCAGGTTATGTCGATATAGGACTTGTTTTACTGTGGATATAGATACTTTTGTACCTGTTTCCTCCAGCATCTTCACAAGGTCCTTTGCTGTTGTTCTGGGATTGATTTGCACTTTTCGCACCATAGTACTTTCATCTCTAGGAGACAGAACGCGTCTCCTTCCTGAGCGGTATGACTGCTGTGTGGTCCCATTGTGTTTATACTTGCGTACTATTGTTTGTACAGATAAACGTGGTACCTTCAGGCGTTTGGAAATTGCTCCCAAGGATGAACCAGACTTGTGGAGGTCTTGGCTGATTTCTTTTGATGTACCCATGATGTCAAGCAAAGAGGCACCAAGTTTGAAGGTAGGCCTTGAAATACATCCACAGGTACAACTACAATTGACTCAAATTATGTTAATTAGCCTATCAGAAGCTTCTAAAGCCATGACATAAAGAGCGGGACTAACCAGGAAGCTGATAAGAAATTCCGCTATACCCTCCGACGGGCCATCAAACAGGCAAAGCGTTAATACTAAGATTGCATCCTACTACACCGGCTCCAATGCTCGTCGGATGTGGCAGGGCTTGCAAACTATTACGGACTACAAAGGGAAGCACAGCCGTGAGCTGCACAGTGAGTCTACCAGACGAGCTAAATGAATTCTATGCATGCTTCGAGGCAAGCAACACTGAAGCATGCATAAGAGCTCCAGCTGATGTGAGAAAGACCTTTAAACAGGTCAACATTCACAAGGCTGCAGGGCCAGGATTACAAGGACATGTACTCAGGGCATGCGCTGACCAACTGGCAAGTGTCTTCACTGACATTTTCAACCTGTCCCTGAACGAGTCTGTAATACCAACATGTTTCAAGCAGACCACCATAGTCCCTGTGCCCAAGAACACCAAGGTAACCTTCCTAAATGACTACCGACCCTTAGCACTCACGTCTGTAGTCAACCTTAGACCCACTCCAATTTGCATACCGCCCCAACAGATACACAGGTGATGCAATCTCTATTGCACTTCACACTGCCCTTTCCCACCTACACAAAAGGAACACCCACGTGAGAATGCTATTCATTGACTACAGCTCAGCGTTCAACACCATAGTCGCCTCAAAGCGCGCCACTAAGCTAAGGACCCTGGGACTAACATCTCCCTCGACAACTTGATCCTGAACTTCCTGACGGGCCACCCCCAGGTGGTAAGGGTAGGTAACAATACATCTGCCACGCTGATCCTCAACACGGGGGCCCCTCAGGGGTGCGTGCTCAGTCCCCTCCTGTACAACCTGTTCACCCATGACTGCATGGCCATCCACGACTCCAACACCATCATTAAGTTTGCTGACGACACAACAGTGGTAGGCCTGATCACTGACAACGATGAGACAGTCCATAGGGAGAAGGTCAGAGACATGGCAGTGTGGTGCCAGGATAGCAACCTCTCCCTCAACGTGACCAAGACAAAGGAGATGATCGTCGACTACAGGAAAGGAGGGTCGAGTATGCCCCCATTCACATCGACGGTGCTGTAGTGGAGCCGATTGAGAGCTTCAAGTTCCTTGGTGTCCACATCACTAACAAACTGTCAAGGTCCAAACACACCAAGACAGTCGTGAAGAGGGCACGACAACCCCTATTTCCCCTCAGGAGACTGAAAAGTTTTGGCATGGGTCCTCAGATCCTCAAAAAGTTCTACAGCTGCACCATCGAGAGCATCCTGACTGGCTTGGCATCTGCTCGGCCTCCGACTGCAAGGCACTTCAGAGGTTAGTGCGTATGGCCCAGTACATCACTGGGGCCAAGCTTCCTGCCATCCAGGACCTCTATACCAGGCGGTGTCAGAGGAAGGCCCTAAAAATTGATAAAGAATCCAGCCACCGTAGTCATAGGCTGTTTTCTCTGCTACCGCATGGCAAGCAGTACCGGAGCGCCAAGTCTAGGTCCAAAAGGCTTCTTAATAGCTTCTACCCCCAAGCCATAAGACTCCTGAACAGCTAACCAGGTGGCTACCTGGACTTTTTGCATTGACCCCCCCCATTTTTACGCTGGTGCTACTCTCTGTTTATTATCTACGCATAGTCACTTTACCTCTACCTACATGTAGATATTACCTCAATTTCCTCAACTTACCTGTTCCCCCGCACATTGACTCTGTACCTGTACCCCCTATATATAGCCTTGTTATTTTATTGTTGCTCTTAAATTATTTGTTATTTTTAAATTTTCTTCTTTTTTCATTTTTTATTATTTTTATTTATTTAATGCTTACTTCAGTTTATTTAGTAAATACTTTCTTAACACTTATTTTTCGTAAAACTGCATTGTTGGTTCACTTTTAGGGATCCCTTAGGGATCCAATCCCGTGAACGGGATCGATTTTGACAACATCCGGTGAAATGCAGAGCGCCAAATTACAAAAATACTCATTTCAAACATTTATGAAAATATAAATACTGCACACCCTTCAAAAGCTTAGACTCTTGTTAAAGGCTTGTAAGTAAGCATTTCACTGTAAGGTCTATACCTGTTGCACTTGGCGCATATGACAAATACAATTGGATTTGATTTGTTTGCAGAGTTCACAACGTGCTACACTTGTGAGAAACAAATTTGGGTTTATTTCATAACCATTAAGTTTTGTCAAACTTTTCATTGTCTTTTATTTGGAATACTCCTTGAGTAATGAACATATGTCTAGTTTCTCTGTCCCGATCATGTTGAGGGAGAGCGTGCCTGAGCATGCATAGCAGTGGCCCTACCTTGCTTGCTGCATGCAAATGTAGCAAAGTGCCCATTTGTCAGATTTTTGATTGTCTTAACTCACCACATCCACCACTAATAAGCTGGGCTTCTCAGTATTTTTTTCTTCACCTCACACATTGTAAACAAAGTATATATATATATTTTTTTTTTTAACATCCATTGCAAATGACAGTTTCTCAGTATTTGAAAAATCTTTCCAACACTCCTGGCCTCTCTGGATAATCCCCAAGCCTCAGTGTGAAATAGCAAACTATCATGATCGGATGATTCCATATATCTAGTGGAAACGTAATAAAAATCAGCTGTCTGTCCAGAGCTCACTGGTGTGCGAAACTGAGGGCCCTGAATAGGATAGTTGGTACAATGTTGCTAGATACAGCTTCGGGCCAAATCCAGTTGATGATTTGATACAATGTTACACTTCACCACTGATAGCTCGAGTCAAGACAGATAGAAAAGGAGGCAGACAGACGAAGTAGAGAGAGATGAATGTGATTCAAAGAAACAGAATTTTCATCAGGATGTTTTTATTTGTTGGCTTTAGGCGTATGTATTTTATTTAGTTGATGATGGAAGTTATAGGCCTACTTCTGCGTTGGCCTATAGGCTATCTCTGAGTTTTATGGGCTCATTTCTTTAGACGCCAGTGGACTGCAGTGTATCAATGTGGCCATACGGCAGAGGAAGTTTCTCGCCTTAGTTGAATTTTAACTTTTAGCTTTTTATCATTTTAATTCAGATTTGTACGATTTACCGTGTGACAATGCTTTTGATAAACGAAAACTTTATTATTGAAATTAAACTGTTCCACCAAAATACGCATATGAAAATAATCATAACTGGCACGCAGATCGGTAGAAATTGTAGTATAAATTATAAGCTTCCACGAACTTTAACTATAACACCAGCCCTGTGCTCTTCCCAGTTAAAATAAAGGTTCAATTATTAATAATAAAAGTAAGGAGACAGTAGACTGGTACAGTTGTCCATTTACCATTCTATACCACTGCTTGTTGTTCCAAGCTCTTTCGAGATGAAATTATTTTTATGTCTTTGGAAATATTATCACTTAGGTCTTATATCCATTTTTGATAACTCGTTTCGAATCTTTGGGAGTTCATTTGACTGTGAAGAAAAGATACTCAGTGGCAGTGGCGTGTGATCGTATGATCACTGACATTTGGTGAATGAATAATTTGTGTGTGTCAAATCTGTGTTAGGGGGAATGCCCATTGGTAGACCACAACAGGTGGTGCAGCATCCGGTTTGAGCCATTATCTGATTTGCAGCTGACGGTTGGAAAATTAACATAAATGTTAAGCAAATATCATAAATAAATAATAATACATGACATAATGAGATGAAAGGAGGGAGAGAATAGGGGTATAACATCTCTCTGTTTGCGTCCCAAATGGCATCCTATTTCCTACATAGTGTCCTGGTCAAAAGTAGTGCACTATACAGGGAAAACACATTCTGTGTTGATGGTGACCTTGGGCTGCTAGGAGGGATGGAGGGATGGAGGGATGGGGCATTTGGACTGACATTTCCACCAGCTGTTCTCCATGTGTTTTGTAAAGTTATTAGTATAATGATGAAGCTCAGATAATATATCAACACAGGTTTTTTGTTGCATAAGAGAATTTGGGTAAGCCATTCACCCACACAAATGAAACAGGAAGAGAGAGAGAGAGAGAGAGAGAGAGAGAGAGAGAGAGAGATACAAAGAGAAAGAAGAGAGATAGAGGGGGGAGGAGAAAGAGAGAGGGAGATAGAGAGAAAGGGAGAGAGATATACGATTGTCTGAGAGAGAGAGAGAGAGAGAGAGAGAGAGAGAGAGAGAGAGTAAGAGACAGAGAGTGGAGAAAGGAGAAAAAAAATATCTGTAAACTGTGGCTGACATGCCTGGCTGGCTGGCTGGCTGGCTGGCTGGTTGACATGCCTGGCTGGCTGGCTAGTTGACATGCCTGGCTGGCTGGCTGGTTGACATGCCTGGCTGGCTGGCTGGTTGACATGCCTGGCTGGCTGGCTGGTTGACATGCCTGGCTGGCTGGCTGGCTGGTTGACATGCCTGGCTCGCTGGCTGGTTGACATGCCCGGCTGGCTGGCTGGTTGACATGCCCGCTCACTTCAATTAAGACTATGTTCGGACTTATCAATCATGACATAGCACATTCCCAATATGGCGTCTAGCTGTTCACATGTCCTGCCCAGCTGCTGCTGATTGGCTGCTGCAGTGCTATGTCCTGGTGTGTGTGCGTGTCCTATCCTGCACACCGTTACACTGAGTTATGGCAGGTTTTATCGGCTCGCTGAGGACAGACTGTACCCTCTCCACTGTGTGTGTGTGTGTGTGTGTCAGTGAGGGTGAATTGTGTCCCTCCCTCCTAACCCCCTGTTAGCTAGCTTGCGACGAAGCACCTTGCTTGATTAGCGACATTTTTTAATGCCGCTCCGATGGACTCATATATTTCGTGTGAGCTCCTGCGCTGTAGTAGGCTAGCGATGAGATAATGCTGGTGAAATAAAACTGCATGGGGCAATTTACATAAAGGTGAAACGTTTAAAGCCGTCCATCAGTGGACCTGTACCTGCTCTGAAAGTAAATTTGCCTGAACGCGTGGTTACAGTACAGCATCCGTCAACACTGACTGAGGAGGCTGCCCGGTAACCTGGCCGGCGACTGAAATCCTGAGACTATTTCTATTTGCTGAGCTGTAACTGGAAAACACCAATCAATGGCACAGTGTCAGTGCAGCAGAGCTGGGAGTTTCCTCGTTTCCTGGGTGATGGTGGTAAACTGACTCACACAGAGACAGCTAAATGATGCCTGACAGTACAGGACAGGGGAGCCAGATTCAACCACCTGACAGTACAGGACAGGGGATTCTAGGAAGGCTGTTCTGTAAGCATGTGTGTGTGTGTGTGTGTGTGGGGGGGGGGTTGTGTGTGTGTGTGTGTGTGTGTGTGTGTGTGTGTGTGTGTGTGTAAAGCAGGTCATGTGTTTCGCTCTCTCTCTCATGCTCTCATATTGCCTGAGATGAGATATCTCTCATATTGCCTGAGATGAGATATCTCTCACATTGCCTGAGATGAGATCTCTCATATTGCCTGAGATGAGATATCTCTCATATTGCCTGAGATGAGATATCTCTCATATTGCCTGAGATGAGATATCTCTCATATTGCCTGAGATGAGATATCTCTCATATTGCCTGAGATGAGATATCTCTCATATTGCCTGAGATGAGATATCTTGTTTGATTTCATAAGGAGTTAAAAAACTAAACCAAGGCTTTGGCCCAGTTCTCATTGAGCCCGGTGATGTACCTACTCAACTTGCCTTTTAACCTCTGCCAAGTTAGTTCAAGTATAAGTTTTGAACTATTACTGTCAATGGCAGTGTCTACTATCCACAAAGAATTACTGTTAATATCAATGTCTAATATCTGTACTTTGTCCATTTTTTGTGAGAGAACAGAAGTTATTATTTGTCCTTGAACAGCCCAACCACCCTGAGAGGTTGAAGGTTCAGAGTCAGAGTTAAGTGCCTTCACGCTTGGGGTTAAGTGCCTTGCTCAAGGACACTACAACAGGAAGGGCCCTGCCCCTCCACCTGACTGACTGTCCACTATCTCGATTGGTCTTAAAGGGGCAATCAGCAGTTGCTACATCCATTTTGGGACTTCATTTATTATATAAACATATTGATTCTCATAACTTATAAATGCCTCATGAGCTCAGTTCAACTGTCGTACCCCATTAGAACCCAAAATATGACCTTCTTTACTCAAATTATTGTAAACAATGTAAATGTAAACAAACACTACATAGCCTCATAACATGGTTAAAACTATCATTTGTTATCATGGATGGTCAGTCCTTGTATCCATAGCTCTGTCAACCGCTTTTTTAAGAGCGGTTGCATTTCTCCAGGCCCATCCCTCAGCTCTTTACTGAAACAGGGGCTGTGCTTTGTTATTGTTTCAACTGCAGATTTCCCCTTTAAAGGCTCACTCTGTGATTTACAGCCGTCCTGGAATCTGCTTGCTTTGATGTCTTGATGTGTTCACCCCAGATGTCCTGGCTAGGCTGTCACCGGGTGGCTCATGGCACATGCTGTGGAATCTGTCCAAACTTTAAATTCTTGTAGCTTCCTGAAACAGAAAATAACAGACAGTTTGGACTCAGACCACATACTCAATGGCACCCTATTCCCTACATAGTGCACTACTTTTGACCAGGGCCTAGAGCTCGTGTCAAAAGTAATGCACTATGTAGGGAATAGGGTGTCATTTGGGACACAGCCTCAGAGTCCCCTCTACTCCCTCCTACCTAATGCCATTACAGATTAATTATCAAATGGCAATTTGCTTTATAGAGGGAAAGATTACAGCTGATTCCATAACCCATCCAACTGTTGGATGCAGGACAGACTGAGCAGGCTGACAGCTTGCCTCTACCCCCTGACGGTGTTGCTCTGCCAGGGGAACGTTAGCTGGGTCTGAGCCTCTACTGCTGGAGCAGAGGAGCCATTAGGAGAGGGCTATTAACACAACCAATCACATAACAGTACAACAAGATTAGAATCACCATGGTTACATAATGTCTTATGCTGAGTGTCATGTGGGCCCGGAAATGGAAATGCGTATTGTTGAGTTGTGAAGAGGTTGTTAGGTTGCATTGCAGATGACTCAGTGTGATGGGTAAACATTTAACACTATACATACATCCTTGATATTTCCCAGAGTTGTTTTGTACACAGGGCAATAGATTACTAAAACAGCAACTGAGGCCTGGAAATGGCAGTTTACCTTCATAATACACTTGTCAATTGTGAAACTAAAAAGCCATTCAAAACAACTCCAGCAAAGTATAATATCCAGCCCTGATGTTGAATGCAGATCCAGCCCTGATGTTGAATGCAGATCTAGCCCTGATGTTGCATGCAGATCCAGCCCTGATGTTGAATGCAGATCCAGCCCTGATGTTGAATGCAGATCCAGGCCTGATGTTGAATGCAGATTCAGCCCTGATGTTGAATGCAGATTCAGCCCTGATGTTGAATGCAGATCCAGGCCTGATGTTGAATGCGGATTCAGCCCTGATGTTGAATGCAGATTCAGCCCTGATGTTGATTGCAGATCCAGCCCTGATGTTGCATGCAGATCCAGCCCTGATGTTGAATGTAGATTCAGCCCTGATGTTGAATGCAGATCCAGGCCTGATGTTGAATTCATATCCAGCCCTGATGTTCAGTGCCGATCAAGCCCTGATGTTAATAACAGCTGCAATCCAAGCAATCCAAGCGGTAATAGTAAAAGACCAGGGGAAATGTCCCACTTGCAACAATACATTAGGGTGCTCTCTCTTCCATCCCTTTCTCTCACTAACCCTTTTTTTCTCTCTCTCTCTCTCTCTCTCTCTCTCTCTCTCTCTCTCTCTCTCTCTCTCCCCTCCCTTCCTCCTTTCCTCCCTCCATCTCTCCCTTTCTTCTCCACCTTCGGTAATCCAGCTAGATGAGCGAGCAGCAGCAGACAGACATTTAGCAGTGATGGGAACACTGAGGTGAGCGCCATCATTCTGTTTCCCACATTGAGAAGAGGTAGAGGACAAACACAGATCTGGCCCAACCTGTCACCAAATATGGGTTCAAATACTATTAAAAATAATTTCAAATACTTTATCTGTGCTTGATTGAGCTTGTCTGGCTTCATGTACCAATATAATAGTAGCATAACTGTGAATGCCCTCCTGGCACACGTAGTATTTGAACAAGGTCGTCTGCCTGCCAGCAGAGTAATGGAAGATGAAAGTGTGTGACAGGCCGTGTGGCGGGGGGACGACTGATGAAGCACTTGTTTGAATTAAATAATTAACTAGTTTGTCAGGCAGTCTGTATTCTCCACTGAGGGAATTAAAGGACAACACAGACATATATACACTATACTGTAGACAGGAGTAGAACCATGGATAGATATACTGTAGACAGGAGTAGAACCATGGATAGATATACTGTAGACAGGAGTAGAAACATGGATAGATATACTGTAGACAGGAGTAGAAACATGGATAGATATAC
Source organism: Hucho hucho (assembly GCA_003317085.1). Lineage (NCBI taxonomy): Eukaryota > Metazoa > Chordata > Actinopteri > Salmoniformes > Salmonidae > Hucho > Hucho hucho. Next base: position 23,865 of record QNTS01006343.1, on the reverse strand, counting down.
TGTAGACAGGAGTAGAAACATGGATAGATAAACTAAGAGTCCAGATATATCGTTTTGAGTGAATAAAGCTCTGTGCCTTCAATCAATCCAGACTATCGGTTTTAAAATGGGAAACAATTTACATCTGAGATGTGAAGAGCCATCGTTTCAAGATTACTAATTTATTTTGAACTACATACCTTCCATCCACCCAAACTCTATCAGAGGGGAGTTTCAACATATTCATCAAAGATGGATAACAATACATATCTGAGATGCGAAAAGCCTGTTTCAAGATTACTAATAAGTATGTTTTGAACTGCAATTGTAATCCCAGTAGTCTTCTAGAACTCTCCAAAGACAAAAGAAACAGTATCCATGAACCAGTTACATTTTTTAATAAGTTGTTTTGGTTTTTATATAGTGTTGCCACAGACATTTCCTGAATGTTAACTTCTGTAATTCAATGGTTTATTCCATTGCAAATGACTTCTATTGACGTCAACTGACGTCAATATCATAATAACCTAATCCTGTAACAAGCTAGTGGGAATATGAAGTAAAGAACCACTTAGCACATGCTCACTTTCCCTCTGTTCTTCCTTTGTGAAGGTCGATCCCTCTGTTTTTCCCTGTGATGGTGATTCCCTCTGTATTACCCTGTGAAGGTGATTCCCTCTGCTCTTCCCTGTGAAGGGGATTCCATCTGCTCTTCACTGTGAAGGTGATTCCCTCTGCTCTTCCCTGTAAAAGTGATTCCATCTGCTCTTCACTGTGAAGGTGATTCCCTCTGTTCTTCCCTGTGAAGGTGATTCCCTCTGCTTTTCCCTGTGAAGGTCATTCCCTCTGCTCTTCCCTGTGAAGGTGATTCCCTCTGTTCTTCCCTGTGAAGGTGATTCCCTCTGCTCTTCCCTGTGAAGGTGATTCCCTCTGTTTTTCCCTGTGAAGGTGATTCCCTCTGCTCTTCCCTGTGAAGGTGGATCCCTCTGCTCTTCCCTGTGGAGGTGGATCCCTCTGTTCTTCCCTGTGAAGAAGGATCCTTCTGTTTTTCCCTGTGAAGGTGATTCCCTCTGTTTTTCCCTGTGAAGGTGATTCCCTCTGCTCTTCCCTGTGAAGGTGATTCCCTGTCTTTTGGAAGGGCACTATGATGTAATCGTTCCCTCCCTCAAACAGAGGATGGTGTACTGGATAATTACAGGGAATTACCGTCATGTATGATAAATACGACCATCTACCGCAGCACACAAGGGGAGTGTGTGTGTGCCCATGTGTGTGTGTGACTGTGTGTGTGACTGTGTGTGTGTGCGTCCGTGTGTGTGTGTGTGCGTCCTTGCTTGCGTGTGTGCCAGCCCAGGAAGTAATGGTGGCTCGGCAGTGCCGGTAGATAATTGCAGGGAGCTAATGAATTAAACGCTGATGAGCTCCCATTATTTAATATGCCACCATCACCGTGTTGTAACCTAGCCTAATAGGACTGCAGTTATTCCTCTCTAAACTTTAACACAGAACTAGCTATACAGATTGTTGATGAGGTTTGACCAATCCATTTTGAAGGGGCACTGATAGTCAGATTCAAACATTTTTGAATGAATTCTGCTTACAAGAAACAAATATATTTTGTTTTGCCGGCATACAAATGGATCAAACTGAGGGAGACTGTGATGAGGGTAACAGGAGTCACTGCAACCGGCGTCTTATGATTTTGGCATAATGATGACAGTGACATAGATGTCCATCGTTACTCTTTGCTATTTTTAATAAGATTGCATGAGACCAGAGACAACCCAAAAATGTCTGAACTAAATAAGGTAAAATAATAAAAATGCGCAACATTAAGTTTCACCTCAAAAGAAAGACACATCCATCCTTCAAGCTGGGTTGGCTATTCTGTACATGGCAGAAGGACAGTGTCGTGTTTATAATGATGGTTGGAAGAAATAAAACTCAAACGGAAACTTTGAATAGAACATAACATAATAGAACAGAACTTTATTAAACTTTATTAAAACTTCACAAACCTGTTGACACAGTGTGTCTACCCAAATATAGGAAAACATGCTGTAGGCAGGGCAGGGTCTGGAAAGTATTCCAGAATGAAATGTGTTAACAAATGAGGCCAGAGACCTTCTGTGCTTCAGGGCTCAACTCCAGTTTCTACCTAGTGTAATGGAAACCCTGTGGACAGACGACATGAGGGCAAAACCAGGAGCACGCCAATTAGGCCATGCTACTGTAGTTGAATGGAAATCCTCATCCACTGATACCATTACTATGTGAACGCTATAGGCCTATAATCGTATCCAGTGGGTATAGTTAAGATTCCGAAGCCTTGCGTCACCACTCGGAATACTATAAGATGCACGTGTCTAGGTTTACCGTTATGCAATTATTAAGGCTAAGGAACAAGGAGCTAATATCTTGCAATCAATGTCCTAGGATTCAATGATTGAGTTAACCTTAGAGCAGAGATACACAGTCAGAGACCGAGCATATATCCTATGTATATTGTGAATAACATTTACCATTAGGCATTTCACCAAAATAATAATTCAAGGAATATTAGTCAGAAATGTGAGGACTACGGTTCGTATCCATTTAAAAGTAATCCGATTTTTTACAGTTATGCAAGAGGAATACAATTAACAAATGGTACATACCAGAAATCTTCATGATAAAAATAATACAAAATATCCTATGTCTTACTGGCATAGAAAATGCACCACTATGACATACAAATGTACATCAAGAGATCGGTTTTTATTCTTCCAAGAGCGCCATCTCCCAGTATCTCCTGTCTAATTAACATCAATTTACATGGCCCAGTATCTCCTATCGTCTATTTAACATCACTTTACATGGCCCAGTATCTCCTATCGTCTAATTAACATCACTTTACATCTCCCAGTATCTTCTATCGTCTAATTAACATCACTTTACAT
>QNTS01006342.1:21283-45153 GCA_003317085.1 Hucho hucho | reverse complement strand
CATGCTTCTCCTGAGAATGTCTATCTGATATTATAGTTAGCTAGTTGATGTTGTTCTAGCTAGCTCTATGCATGCTTCTCCTGAGAATGTCTATCTGATATTATAGTTAGCTAGTTGATGTTGTTCTAGCTAGCTCTATGCATGCTTCTCCTGAGAATGTCTATCTGATATTATAGTTAGCTAGTTGATGTTGTTCTAGCTAGCTCACCCAAAGCAGGCTTTTCGCCCCCTCGCTTGTCTGCATGACTACATGATCATGATGTTGTGGCTGTAACATTTAAAGGTGCCTTTTGCAAAAATCTCTCCGCCATTTCATGGTTGCTAAAATTCTAGTATTTCACCAAATTTCAGTTTATGTGACAAAACAAGCAAGAATAGTGTAGAAAGTCATTGTACCATCTAAACTGATATATTTTCAATTTCCAAAATATTGTATTTTTAGCTGTTTGAAAAACCTTAAGTAAAAAACACAAAACAAAACTTAAGAATGGGAGGCATAGAAATAGAGCATATAGAACAGATCTACCGCTTCTTAGACTTTCTTTCAATGAGAATGACAGATCTACATCTAACTTTTCTATCAATTGGTCGGGTTGCCCAAAATGTTACATATTGCAGCTTTAAGGAACATTGCGCTAGAACAACACCTACCTAGCTATATCAGGAAGAAATTATAAGGAAAAGCAGCTAACACAGCAATACAATAAAAGTATATATTGCATTGGTTCGACATTGACATCTAGCTAGCTAGCTAATCAAGATAAAAAGGTGAGCTCTCTCAGATTCTATCTCTGTAGCAGTTAGCTCTAATCTCGTCTGGGCACTGCATCAGCCAGATGAAGCAACTGCACATATAATATTCTTCCCCATCCCCTCTTGTCTTTATTCTACAGGGAGCTAGCCTCTCTCCTCAAAACATTATTAGCAAGCTAGATAATGTTAGCCAACTTGAGCAGAGATCTCAGCTTGTTAACTTAAAAAGCCAACCAACTACACACCAAAATACACTAATGTTAGTCTCAACCAAATGACAAGTATGCTGAACAAAAATATAAACGCAACATGTAAAGTCCCATGTTTCATGAGCTGAAATAAAAGATCCCAGAAACGTTCCATACACACAAATAGCTCCAGGACCTCCACATCAGGTATATTGACCTATGTGTGTGTGTGTACAAAGCTGTCATCAAGGCAGAGGGTGGCTACTTTGAAGAATCTAAAATAACTTTTGATTTGTTTAACACTTTTTTGGTTACATGATTCCATATGTGTTATTTCATAGTTTTGATGTCTTCACTATTATTGTACAATGTAGACAATAGTAAAAATAAAGAAAAACACTTGACTGAGTAGCTGTGTCCAAACTTTTTACTGGTACTGTATATATAGCAATTCTTGAAGAATATAACTTATAAATGCCTCATGAGCTTAGTTAAACTGTCACACTCCATGAGAACCCAAAATATAATCTTGCTTTTCTCCAATGTTTGTAAATGTAAACAAACACTGTATAGCCTCATAACAGGGTCAAAACAATAATTTGATATCATGGATGGTCAGTCCTTGCATCCATAGCTGTCTATTAATCTGAGTGGTTACATTCTCCAGGCCCATCCCTCATCTTTTTATCAAAACAGAGGTGGGGCGACCGTTTTGTTATTGTTTCATCTGTGGATTTGCCCTTTAAACAGCAAGATAAAGTGTCACCAACAAAGATGTAAACAATAGGCTTATAGCAAATTTAGCATATGGCATTCATTTTTCACATGTAAATAACAAGTTTCAGTAGTGCTCAAAGCATGCCATTCCATGAGCACAGCATTTATTTTTCAACTCAAATCAATGAGCCCAATCAGTCCTCCATGACAACGAAATCATAAACATCAGAGTAGGGCTGGATAATAAGTCCTTAGTTTTGTGGTTATGCTCAGGTAAAACAATTTGGCTAATCTATACTTCCATATTTCCAAGTCCTATTCTTGAAGATCAAGGAGTATAATTGTATTATTATATGTAGTAGAAAGTGATGGGTTAGAAGGAGCCTACATAGATAGCCAGCTATGTAAACTTTAACATTGAATTATCCTGCAATAGATGTCGTTCAATTGGTAATGCCTTGTAAAGGGGAAAGTCATCTAAAAGTAACGGAATGTAATCTGATTACGTTACTGAGTTTGGGTAATCCAAAAGATACGTTACTGATTACAATTAGAAAGTAACCTATCCAACCCCGCATTTACAGCATAGGCCCAGGTAGTTACTGTAACAGATTACTTTTAGAAAGTAACCTATCCAACCCCGCGTTTACAGCATAGGTCCAGGTAGTTACTGTAACAGATTACATTTAGAAAGTAACCTATCCAACCCCGCGTTTACAGCATAGGCCCAGGTAGTTACTGTAACAGATTACATTTAGAAAGTAACCTATCCAACCCTGCATTTACAGCATAGGCCCGGGTAGTTACTGTAACAGATTACATTTAGAAAGTAACCTATCCAACCCTGCATTTACAGCATAGGCCCAGGTCAGCTTGTCAACAAACACCCCTGTCCCTGGATGGAGTCAACATGTAAACAGAGTTAAAAAAAGAATAATAATCCAAAGCCCACTACCTGATCTTAATCAGTCACAGGAACTGGAGAGAAGGGGGGGGGCAGACACAGGACCAGAGAGGGCAGAGCTGGGTTGTGCAGAGCCACACGTAGGACTGGAGATGGCGGAGCTGGGTTGTGCAGAGGAAGACGCAGAATTGGAGAGGGCAGAGCTGGGTTGTGCAGGGGAAGTCGCAGGACTGGAGAGGGCAGAGCTGGGTTGTGCAGAGGAAGACGCAGGATTGGAGAGGGCAGAGCTGGGTTGTGCAGAGGAAGACGCAGGACTAGAGAGGGCGGAGCTGGGTTGTGCAGAGGAAGACGCAGGACTAGAGAGGGCAGAGCTGGGTTGTGCAGAGGAAGACGCAGGACTGGAGACGGCGGAGATGGGTTGTGCAGGGGAAGATGCAGGACTAGAGAGGGCAGAGCTGGGTTTTGCAGAGGAAGACGCAGGACTGGAGAGGGCGGAGATGGGTTGTGCAGGGGAAGACGTAGGATTGGCGAGGGCGGAGCTAGGTTGTGCAGAAGAAGACGCAGGACTGGAGAGGGCGGAGCTGGGTTGTGCAGTGGAAGATGGAGGACTGGAAAGGGTGTAGCTGGGTTGGGCAGGGGAAGATGCAGGACCAGAGAGGGCAGAGCTGGGTTGTGCAGAGCCACATGCAGGGCTGGAAAGGCAGAGCTGGGTTGTGCAGGGAAAGACGCAGGACTGGAGAGGGCGGAACTGGGGTAGGCAGAGGAAGATGCAGGACTGGAGAGGGTGGAGCTGGGTTGTGCAGGGGAATACGCAGGACTGGAGAGGACAGAGCTAAGTAGTGCAGGAGTAGCAATTTTCACCAGAGGTTCCGGCGCCTTCTTCCTTGGGGGCTTCCCATTCCTGATTGGATCCGGAGGTACTTGTGTCTTCATCCTCAGTTCTGTCTCCCTCTCTGGTGGCTTCTACCTCGGGTTCAGATCCTCAGAGCTCCCAGCCTCACCAGACCATGAGGCTGCCTGAGAGACCGGCCCATTCAACATCGCCAGCTGTCATCATAGGCAGCTCTATGGTGAGAAACATCTCGGTTCCAAAGGCAAAAACCCATTGGAACTGAGGACAGGACATCACAAGGCTGCTTCCGACTGTTCTACAACAGATGTCCGGAGCTGACACTGTCGTAGTCCATGTGGGGCCAATTGACATCAGGAGGGCTAGTTCGGAACATTTTAAAATGAATTTGAAAGAACTGATTTTAGCATTAAAAGACTCCAAAAAATGGCCAATCATTTCAGGTCCAGTACCCTCGTTGGGCCACGGGATTCAGCAGACTGTTGGCATTACACATCTGGCTAAAAGACTACTGTAGCTCTGCTGGAGTCAGAAGATACTCTACAGGAATGACGGAGTCCATCCAAATCATCTTGGCTCCTGGACTCTGTCCACGCATTTCAAGGCTGTGTTGAAACAATGACTGTTCAATGATCCAAGACCAGCTAAGTTAATCCCTACCATTATGACAATGAGTCATCATAATGCTGCATCAAATGCACATGATCCTAGGGGCATTGGCAAACACAATGTTGCTTCTGAAGCTAAGCAGGGTTGGACCTGGTCAGTCCCTGGATGGGAGACCAGATGCTGCTGGAAGTGGTGTTGGAGGGCCAGTAGGAGGCACTCTTTCCTCAGGTCTAAAAATAAATATCCCAATGCCCCAGGGCAGTGATTGGGGACATTGCCCTGTGTAGGGTGCCGTCTTTCAGATGGGACGTTAAACGGGTGTCCTGACTCTCTGAGGTCATTAAAGATCCCATGGCACTTATTGTAAGAGTAGGGGTGTTAACCCCAGTGTCCTGGCTAAATTCCCAAACTGTCCCTCATACCATCACGGTCACCTAATCATCCCCAGCTTACAATTTTGTCATTCATCCCCCTCCTCTCCCCTGTAACTATTCCCCAGGTCGTTGCTGTAAATTAGAACGTGTTCTCAGTCAACTTACCTGGTAAAATAACAGTAAAATAAAATAAAGAAACGTAATTTATGTGCCCCTAATTGCACCGAATACTTTTTATCTTACAGCTATTGTATGCAGTAATCATGAGCCTATCATGACACCGGGAGGACTAGCAAAAAGAGAATAGCAAAAGGAGTTAAGTCATGAAGTCAATAACTTGCTTGTAACAGATGACATTCATATTCTGAATATCTCTGAAGCTCACTTAGATAACATCTACTGAAAATACAGAAATGCCAACGGAGGCGGTGTTAGAGTCTATATTCCGAACCACATTCCTATAAAGCTTAGAGACGATCTAATGTTACATACTGTTGAAGTAATATGGCTACAGGTTCATCTGCCTCACCTAAAGCCCATTCTGGTGGGAAGCTGCTATAGACCACCAAGTGCTCAGTCAGTATCTGGATTATATGTGTGAAATGCTTGATAATGTATGTGATATCACCAGAGAAGTATATTTTCTGGGTGATTTAAATATTGACTGGCTATCATCAAGCTGCCCACAGTGCCTGCAACTTGGTTCAGGTTGCCAGTTAACCTACCAGGTTATTTACGTTACAAACAGCACAGGAATTAAATCATCAACATGTATTGATCACATCTTTACTAATGCTTCAGAAATTTGCTAGGAAAACTAAAGTTCCAAAGGCTGGGCCTAATATAGTGTATAAGAAGTCATACAATAAGTTTTGTAGTGATTCATATGTTGACGGTGTAAAGAATATTTGCTGGTCTATGGTGTGTAATGAAGAGCAACCGGATGCAGCACTTGACACATTTATGAAATTGCTTATTTCAGTTACTAATAAGCATGCACCCATTAAGAAAATGACTGTAAAAACGGTTAAATCCCATCGGATTGATGAGGGATTGAAAAATGGTATGGTTGAGAGGGAGGAGGCAAAAGGTATGGCAATTAAGTCTGGCAGCCCAACTGATTGGCAAACGTACTGCAAATTAAGAAGTCGTGACTAAACTAAATAAAAATAAACTATTCCATAAAACAAAGAAGTTATATAAAGAATGAAAGTAAAAAGCTTTGGGGCACCTTAAATGAAATTCTTTGGGGAAAAAGCCAACGGCTCCATCATTCATTGAATCAGATGGCTCATTCAGGGACTGCGGTTGAAAATTTGCCGGCTGGTTAAAACCAGCACTTTTACTGAAACGTTGATTAATGTGCACTGTCCCTGTAAAAATAAAAATAAACTCAAACTCATTCATCACAAAGCCCACTGATATTGCCAACTACTTTAATGGCTTCTTCATTGGCAAGATAAGCAAACTTAGGGATGACATGCCAGCAACAAACGCTGACACTACACATCCAAGTATGTGTAACGTGGAAGCTGAGGCCGAGTGAGAATCCATGTGCGGAGAAGGCAGGCAGAGGGTCAAAACCAAAGTAGCAGTCAGATCTGTCGACATCCAAAGGGGAATTCCAAAAGGCAAAAGTGAGTAGGCAGACAATAGATCCAAGCAAAAACATCAGTCCAATCAGCTAACCAAAACAAAGAGAATAATCCAGATCATCGAAAAACAGAGAACCAGGCAGAATCATACATAGAAGACAGGCAGGGAAAACAGGAAATAACGCTCGGTAAGGCAGGTAAACTGGCAATACTTCGCAATGAGTACAGGCATGGATTCTGGCTAAATAGCAGTCAGACAGGAAATTAGTGCAGAGGAATCAAAGGGAGTGGAGCACAGTCAGTACTCAGGCGAGGGCTCCCTCTGCTGGTTTGGCATTACAGTATGTCGGACCAAATTATGAAAGACAATCATTTTTTTATTCTGTGAAGTCAGTGTGGAAGTGGCAAATTTGTTTTTGTTGTCTATCAACAATGACAAGCTACCGTGGTCTGACAATCTGAATGGAAAATTACTGAGGATAATAGCAGACGATATTGCCACTCCTATTTTCCACATCTTCAATTTAAGCCTACTAGAAAGTGTGTGCCCTCAGGCCTGGAGGGAAGCTAAAGTCATTCCACTACCCAAGAATAGTAAAGTCCCCTTTACTGTCTCAAATAGCCGACCAATCAGCCTGTTACCAACCCTTAGTAAACCTCTGGAAAAAATGGTGTTTGACCAGATACAATGCTATTTCATAGAAAACAAATTGACAACAGAGTTTCAGCACGCTGATAGGGAAGGACGCTCAACAAGCACAGCACTTACACAAATTACTGATGATTGACTGAGAGAAATTGATAATAAAATTATTGTCTTGTTCGACTTCAGTGCAGATTTTGACAATATAAACTTGTGTTATGGCTTTACACCCCCTGCTATAATCTGGATAAAAAGTTGTCTAACAGAACACAGAGGGTGTACTTTAATGGAAGCCTCTCAAACATAATCCAGGTAGAATCAGGAATTCCCAGGGCAGCTGTTTAGGCCCCTTGCTTCTTGAACTTTTTAAGAACGACATGCCACTGACTTTGAGTAAAGCCAGAGTGTCTATGTATTCGGACGACTCAACACTATACACGTCAGCTACTACAGCGACTGAAATTACTATAACACTTAACAAAGAGTTGCAGTTAGTTTCAGAGTGGGTAGCAAGGAATAAGTTAGTCCTAAATATGAACTAAAAGCATTGTATTTGGGACAAATCATTAATTAAACCCTATACCTCAACTAAATCTCGTAATGAATAATGTGGAAATTGAGCAAGTTGAGGTGACTAAACTGCTTGGAGTAACCCTGGATTGTAACTGTCATGGTCAAAACATATTGATACAATAGTAGCTAAGATGGGGAGAAGTATGTCTGTAATAAAGCACTGCTCTGCTATTTCATTTTACCTTTATTTTACTAGGCAAGTCAGTTAAGAACAAATTCTTATTTTCAATGACGGCCTAGGAACAGTGGGTTAACTGCCTGTTGAGGTGCAGAATGACAGATTTGTACCTTGTCAGCTCGGGGATTTGCAACCTTGCGGTCATTAGTCCAATGCTCTAACCACTAGGCTACCCTGCTGCCCCAATCTTTCCAACACTATCAACAAGGCAGGACCTATAGGCTCTAGTTTTGTTGTACCTTGACTACTGTTCAGTCGTGTGGTCAGGTACCACAAAAAAGGACTTAGGAAAATTGTAATTGGCTCAGAACAGGACAGCATGGCTGGCCCTTGGATGTACACAGAGAGCTAATATTAATCATTTGCATGTCAATCTATCCTGGCTCAAAGTGGAGGAGAGATTGACTTCAACACTACTTGTACTCATGAAAGGTATTGACATGTTGAATGCACGAGCTGTCTGTCTAAACTACTGGCACACAGTTTGGGCAACCATGCATACCCCACAAGACATGCCACAAGAGGTCTCTTCACAGTCCCCAAGTCCAGAACAGACTACAGGAGGCACACAGTACTACATAGAGCCATGACTACATGGAACTCTATTCCACATCAAGTAACTGACAAAAGCAGTAAAATTTGATTTAAAAACAGATAAAAAAAACACCTTACTCTCTGGGCAAGGGGGCAGTATCCTGAATTTCAGCTGTCTGACGTGCCCAAAGTAAACTGCCTGTTACTCAGGCCCAGAAGCTAGATGCATATAATGAACTCGCTGAAGTTTCTAAAACTGTTAAAATAATGACTGTGAGTATAACAGAACTCATATGGCAGGCAAAAACCAGAGGAAAATCCAACCAGATTATTATTTTTTTGAACTCCCAGCCACTTCAAATGTAAATCTATTGGAAACTATGACTTCCGCCTCCCAGATTGCAGTTCCTATGGCTCATTGCGCGCGTGAACGGGGGCGTGCTCGGCGTTCTTTTCCTTTTCTATTGAACATAGTTCTCTCTGTATTAAATATTATTGTTTATTTAGATATTAGAGTACCTGAGGATTAAATAGAAACGTCGTTTGACTTGTTCGGACGAACTTTACCATTAACTTTTGGGATTTCATTGTATGCATGCTGAAGGGGTGGATTACTGATGTCACGACTTCCACCGAAGTCGGTCCCTCTCCTTGTTCGGGCGGTGTTTGGCGGTCGACGTCACCGGTTTTCTAACCATCACCATTCCCGTTTTTGTGTGTCTTTTGGTTTTGTCGTTATTGTCTACACCTGTTGTTAATTATCTCCCAATCACGCTCCTGCTTATATTCCTTCCTTCCCCTCCTTCCCCTGTGCATGATTAGCAGTGTTCTTTGGAGTTTTCCCAGTCGGTGTACTGAGGGCTAGTATCTTTTGGTTCTCGTTGTTTCCGGGTTGTATGTTCGCCCGTGATTTTTGAGTGTGTGAGTATTTTGCCTTCCAGCATGTATTGTACTATTACTGGTGGCTTTATTAAATACCTTTTACACGCATCTCAACCTCCTGCACCTGACTCCTTTCCACTACGGAACCAGATCCCTGACAACTGAACTCAATGACACCTAGTAAACATACTTTTTTGGGATATAAAGGACTTTATCGAAAAAAAAATGACAATTCTTTGTGTTCCTGGGACCCTTGGGATTGCAACCAGAGGAAGATCTTCAAAGATAAGTGATTTATTTTATCGCTTTTTGTGATTTTGTGACGCCTGTGCTGGTTGGAAAAATATGTTGTTGTTGGGTGCTGACCTCAGATAATCGAATGCTATGCTTTTGCCGTAAAGCCTATTGTAAATCGGACAACGCTGTTTGATTACTAAGATTCTAAGCTAAAGAACAGTGTATTACACTTGTATTTTCATGAATGTTTAATATTACGATTTTTGTAATTTGAAATTGGCGCTCTGCTTTTCACCGGATGGTTGTCGCAGGTATCCCGCTAGCGGAACGCCTAGCCCTAACAAGTTTTAATACATTGTAAGGCTGCATGATGCGACAAATGAAGATTTGAAAAAAAGTTACTTGTAAGGCATGAGCTCTGCTTAGTTTTTTTGCATGGGCTGTACACACTTCATCAGTCTCTCATTCACAATTTTACAAGCACTTGATAATTCCTCTAATTTCCTAATTTCACATGCCTTTTGCGGCCAGTGGCCGTTGTGCCTTTGGCCCTGAGTGTTGCGTTGTGCTTTTCTCCCTGAGTGCTGCGCGCTCTGTAGAACCTCTCACTCACATGGCTCTCCATCACATGATCTGGTCTTTCTCACAGGCTACAAGTGAAGACAGACACTTCGGTGACGCAACTGCACTCATCCTTATCCAATTCCGAGGTGCATATTGAAGATATTGGAGGAACTGTCCACATTTACTTTTTGTCAGCCAGCAAGATGAGTAAGCCTAACGAACAGCAAAATCACTAGCCTATGTCAATCTACTGACCCCCATAGTACAAAAGTTGACCTATACTATTCTTTGCGAGCAATAAATATTCCAAACATAGTCTGGGACAGTTGTGGGATGCGATAGATCCCAAATCTATACAACCACTAGCATAAAAAAAACTGTCTGAAGCAACAAAGCAGAATGTGTCGTGGAATATCTAATCAAAGAGAGACTGCAGACTCTTTCAAACTACACTTTATCATAAGATTTGCAAAATTGAGAATCAACTACCCACAGTGCATAGTTGAACAGCTCAACGAACAGTGCCGGTTTAATGCTTTTTTAGAGAAAATACATACACCCCTTTCTGTATATGTGGCAGTCAGCAGATAGTGTGTATAAGATCATTTGTTGTCTGTGTAAACTTAAGATAGCACAAGGTTGATAGCATGAGGGCTCAACCGTCTAACTGCATTCACAACAACAAACACTATATTCTATTCCTTTCTGCAAGGTTCCATACATGTGACATTCTGTAGATAGTAAAGCCACGGGATTTCACATGGTGTCACGACTTCCGCCGAAGTCGGTCCCTCTTCTTGTTCGGGCGGTGTTCGGCGTTCGTCGTCACTGGTTTACTAACCATCACCGCTCCCCTTTTCTGTGTGTCTGTTGGTTCTGTCTTGAGTGTACATTCCATCTCCAGAACCCATGGAACTGGGAGGGGCAGCGTGTAGGGAGGGCGGAGGGGGAACCAGCACCTGCACCATCTGTGGCCGCAGAGGGCACACTGCCGGTCGGTGCAGGGTTGGTTCTTCTAGGAGAGGAGACGGCAGGCAGAGTACTCTGGCGTCACCTCTGGTGAGTATGCACCACACTAATCCAGGCGCTCGTCGATTCAGGCGCAGCTGGGAATTTTATTGACAGAGCGCTCGCACTAAGTTTAGAGATCCCCATTTAAACCTGTGATCAGACCTTTTCCCGTTCATGCTTTAGATAGTAGACCGTTAGGGTCCGGGGGACTTAAGGAGGCTACCATTTCTCTCGTGATGGTGACGCAGGGGAGGCATGAGGAGAGAATTAGTCTCTTTCTCATTGACTCTCCTGCGTTTCCTGTGGTATTAGGTCTTCCCTGGTTAGCCTTGCTTAACCCCACCATTTCCTGGCAACAAAGGACTCTCACGGGGTGGTCGCGAGAGTGCTCAGGGAGGTGTGTAGGAGTTTCCTTAGGTGCAACCACGGTGGAGAGTCCAGACCAGGTCTCCACCGTGCACATCCCCCCAGAATATGCCGATTTGGCTCTCGCCTTCTGTAAGAAGAAGGCGACTCAATTACCACCCCATCGACGAGGGGATTGTGCGATAAATCTCCTGGTAGATGCTGCGCTTCCCAGGAGTCACGTGTATCCCCTGTCGCAAGCAGAGAAGGAGGCTATGGACACATACATCTCCGAATCTCTGGGTCAGGGGTACATTAGGCCATCCACTTCACCCGCCTCCTCAAGTTTCTTTTTTGTGAAGAAGAAGGATGGGGGTTTGCGCCCGTGCATTGATTATCGAGGTCTCAATAAAATAACGGTGAGGTACAGTTACCCGCTGCCTCTCATCACCACGGTGATTGAGTTAATGCATGGGGCGTGCTTCTTCACGAAATTGGATCTCAGGAGCGCATACAATCTGGTGCGTATCCAGGAGGGAGACGAGTAGAAGACAGCGTTCAGTACCACCTCAGGCCATTATGAGTACCTCGTCATGCCGTACGGGCTGATGAATGCTCCCGCAGTGTTACAATCCTTTGTAGATGAGATTTTCCGGGACCTGCACGGGCAGGGTGTAGTGGTGTATATCGATGACATCCTGATATACTCTGCTACATGCGCCGAGCATGTGTCTTTGGTTCGCAAAGGAACTTGGAAGACTGTTGGAACATGACCTGTATGTCAAGGCTGAGAAATGCTTGTTCTTCCAGCAGGTCATTTCCTTCCTAGGGCATCGCATTTCCACGTCCGGGGTGGAGATGGAGAGTGACCGCATTGCTGCCGTGCGTAATTGGCCGACTCCCACCACGGTAAAGGAGGTGCAGCGATTTTTAGGGTTTGCCAATTACTACCGGAGATTTATCCGGGGCTTTGGTCAGGTCGCGGCTCCCATTACCTCACTGCTGAAGGGAGGTCCGGTGCGTCTGCAGTGGTCAGTTGAGGCGGACAGGGCTTTTGGGCAACTAAGGGAGTTGTTCACTTCGGCACCCGTTCTGGCTCACCCGGATCCTTCTTTGGCGTTCATAGTAGAGGTGGATGCTTCCGAGGCTGGGATAGGAGCTGTGGTCTCCCAGCGCTCGGGCACCCCGCCGAAACTCCGGCCCTGTGCTTTTTTTTCTATGAAGCTTAGTCAGGCGGAGCGAAACTATGATGTGGGGGACCGGGAGTTGTTGGCTGTGGTCAGGGCTTTGAAGGTGTGGAGACATTGGCTTGAGGGGGCTAAACACCCTTTTCTCATCTGGACTGACCACCGTAATCTGGAGTACATCCGGGCAGTGAGGAGATTGAATCCTCGTCAAGCAAGGTGGGCTATGTTCTTTACTCGGTTTGTGTTTACCATTTCTTACAGACCAGGTTCCCAGAATAAGAAGGCAGACGCGCTGTCCCGGCTTTATGACACAGAGGAGCGGTTCATGGATCAGACTCCCATACTCCTGGCTTCCTGCTTGGTAGCGCCGGTTGTGTGGGAGCTAGATGCGGACATTAAACAGGCGTTACGTACTGAGCCTGCTCCCCCCCAGTGTCCCGTCGGGCGAATGTACGTTCCGACTGCTGTTCGTGACCAGTTGATCTATTGGACCCATACGTCACCCTCCTCTGGTCATCCTGGGATTGGTCAGACAGTGCGCTGTCTGACTGGGAAGTACTGGTGGCCTACCTTGGGTAGGGACGTGAGGGTTTATGTTTCCTCCTGTCAGGTGTGTGCCCAGTGTAAGGCTCCTAGACATCTACCCAGAGGTAAGCTGAAACCCTTACCCATTCCACAACGGCCGTGGTCACATCTATCAGTGGATTTCCTAACTGATCTTCCTCCTTCTCAGATAAATACCTTGATCCTGGTCGTTGTGGATCGATTCTCTAAGTCCTGTCGTCTCCTTCCTCTGCCCGGTCTTCCTACAGCCCTACAGACTGCGGAGGCCCTGTTTAACCACGTCTTCCGGCACTATGGGGTGCCCGAGGATATAGTGTCTGATCGAGGTCCCCAGTTCACGTGGAGAGTCTGGAAGGTGTTCATGGAACATTTGGGGGTCTCGATCAGCCTTACCTTGGGTTTTCCCCCGTGAGAATAATGGGCAGGTGGAGAGAGTGAATCAGGATGTGGGCAGGTTTCTGCGGTCCTATTGCCAGGACCGGCCGGGGGAGTGGGCGACGTTTGTACCCTGGGCAGAAATGGCACAGAATTCGCTTCGCCACTCCTCCACTAACCTCTCCCCCTTCCAGGTGGTGTTGGGGTACCAGCCGGTTCTGGCACCCTGGCATCGGAGTCAGACCGAAGCTCCTGCGGTGGACAAGTGGTTCAAGCACGCGGAGGAGACCTGGGAGGCCGTCAATGGTCACCTTCAACAGGCCGCGCTGCGCCAGAAAACCAGCGCGGACCATCACCGCAGTGAGGCCCTGGTGTACGCACCGGGGGATAGGGTCTGGCTCTCCACCCGAAACCTGCCCCTCCGCCTGCCATGCCGGAAGCTAGGTCCACGGTTTGTGGGGCCATTTAAAGTCCTGAGGAGAGTGAACGAGGTGTGTTACAGGTTACAGCTTCCTCCTGATTATCATATTAACCCCTCGTTCCATGTGTCTCTCCTCAGGCCGGTGGTGGTTGGTCCACTAAAGGACTCTGAGGTGCGGGAGGTTCCTCCACCCCCTCTGGACATCGAGGGGTTCCCGGCGTACTCCGTCCGCTGCATCCTGGATTCGAGACGCCGGGCGAGGGGCCTTCAGTATCTTGTGGAGTGGGAGGGTTATGGTCCGGAGGAGAGGTGCTGGGTTCCGGTGGAGGATATATTGGATCCTGAAATGCTGCGGGAGTTTCATCGTCGCCGGCCGGATCGTCCTGCGCCTCGCCCTCCGGGCCGTCCCCGAGGCCGGTGTCGACGCGCCGCTGGAGCAAATGATGTCACGACTTCCGCCGAAGTCGGTCCCTCTTCTTGTTCGGGCGGTGTTCGGCGTTCGTTGTCACCGGTTTACTAACCATCACCGCTCCCCTTTTCTGTGTGTCTGTTGGTTCTGTCTTGAGTGTACACACCTGTTAGTCATTTTCTCCCAATCATGCCCCTGTTATATTCCTCCCTTTCCCGTCCTTCCTTTGTGTGTGATTGTGTTTGTTGTACTCAGTGCTTTTCGCTACGTTTCCAAGTCTTGCTCTGTGAGGATTTGATTTTTGTTCTCGGTACTCCGGGTGGTTTGTGTTTTACGCCCGTGTATTTTGGTTTATTGTTTTGTGTGAGTATTTTGTCTTTGCCAGTGTGCATTGGTGTTTTCTCTGGCGATACTATAAAAATACTCTTTACACACAACCTACCTCCTGTGCCTGACTCCTGCTACTTACCACAGACATTACACATGGAATGGATGAGACTGAGGCAAGAATTCCTTTGACCATCAAGTGGTATATTTACTGGGTAGTCTGTGCTGCATGACAAAGGAAACAGAATATTATGAATCCCATCAAATTCATAATCACAAAGATCAAATCATAACAATCATTCATTATTAACATAATTAGGTAATTCAGCAATTCAGTTCAAATAAGAAGTCAATAGGAATCATCCTTGAGTCATTTAGCTTGTAACTATTTATCATAACCATGAGGAGAATAATACAAATAGTTAAATCAGTGATCGGTTATTCAATCTATAATCCCCTTCAGTTTGATACCAGAGTTGATATTTCACCCTTTCAAGTTTGTCTTCATATGTACATGTAATCTCCAATCCGCGCTCTGCGGTAATAACTATGAACAATAACTGATGGCCCGCTCTCCCGTTCGCAACAGATAGTTCAGATGAAAGGTAACAGATTCGTAGGACTTACGTGGACTCATGGACGCACAGAATTCTGGATTAGACGGAGTGAAGGAAGAGAAAGCAGCGAGATCGGGCGATGGCGATTTCCTCCTTTTAATGAGTGGAGATCTGTCGGACATTTCCACCTGACCTAATTAAAGCGCCCCTGACCCAGCTGAGCAAGTGGCCATGAATTAAAGGATTCTTCCACCAACTCCATGGGCCTTTTCTACACAATGTTTGTTCCAACACTCGTTGACTCTGACTCTCTATTGGTTACACGGACTCTTGGCCTCCCATCCTATTCTAACCACCTCTCGCCGGCTTTGTATTCATGTTACCTGATGAAATTTCTGTACAATATTATCTTGTCACCACCTGATGCACATTCAAATGTCATACAAATTCAACACTACAGAGCTCTGCCTGTCCTCTGCCGTGCCCTGAAATATTACTGCTGATGATATCTGGAAATGTGCACATACACCCTGGCCCATTTCTGTTGCTAGCCCCAATTCTGACTTGTGCCCTGATATCTTCTTCACTGATTTCTGCTCTTGTAAAAGCCTGGGTTTTCTGCACATTAACACTAGAAGCGTATTACCTAAAATGTATCAATTGAAAGTGTGGGTTCACAGCTCCAATCCAGATGTGTTGGTCATTACTGAGACGTGGTTAAGAAAGTGCTTTGAACACTGATTTTAACCTTTCTGGTTATAACCTTTTTCGGCAAGACAGATCTTCCAAAGGTGGTGGAGTGGTAATCTTTACCAAGGAACACCTTCAGTGCTCTGTTGTCTCTACCAAGTCTGTCCCCAAACAATCTGATTTGCTGGTTTTAAGCATTAAGCTTTCAAATGTAGCTTTGTTGACTGTTGCTGGGTGTTATCGTCCACCATCAGCACCAGCCTGTACCCTACCTGCCCTAAGCTCTCTCCTGGCCCCTTACACTAAGTCTGAATTTGTCCTGCTAGGTGACGTAAACTGGGACATGCTTAAACCACCTGACCAAGTCCTAAAGCAACGGGACTTCCTAAATCTTTCTCAAGATTATTACCAATCCCACAAGGTATGACTCCAAACAACCAGAAAAGGCTACTCTCCTCAATGTTATCCTGACAAATAATTCTGATAGGTATCAGTCTGGTGTTTTCTGTAATGACCTTAGTGATCACTGTTTTACACCCTGTGTTTGTAATGGCTGCTCAGTTAATTAAACGACCTGTCCTGATTTGTCATAGACGCTTGCTAAAAAACTTTAATGAGCAAGCCTTCCTTCATGACCTGGCCTCTGTAAATTGGTACAGCTTGATCCCCTCTGTCGAAGACGCTTGGACCTTCTTTTTTTATATATTTTCAGTGGTATTGTTAACAAACACACCCCCATAAAGAAAATGAGAATTAAAAACAGGTTCAGCCCCTGGTTCGACCGTGATCTGGCAGAGTTACTCCACCTCAAGAATTCCATTTGGCGAAAGGCTCGGCACACGCATACTCAGGCTGACTGGCTATCGTTCAGGCAAATGAGAAATAAGTCCACTCAGGCTATCCGGAAGGCCAAAGTTAGTTACTTTAAGGAGAAGTTCTCTCTCTGTGGGTCTAACCCCAAGAAGTTCTGGAAAACTGTGAAAGACCTGGAGAATAAACCCTCCTCCTCACAGCTGCCCATGTCCCTTAATGTTGATGATGTGGTTGTTACTGACAAGGAGTACATGGCTGAACTCTTTCATCACCACTTCATTAAGCCAGGATTCCTATTTGGCTCAGCCATTCCTCATCTCCCAGCCCTTCTAATGCGACTAGCCCGGATGCTCCTCCCTCTTTTTCCACTGTCCCGCTACAAAGTTTCTCCCTGCTGGCGGTCACTGAATCTGAGGAGCTAAAGGAGCTACTTAAACTTAACCCCAAAAAACATTTGGGCCAGATGGTTTAGATCCTTTCTTCTTTAAGGTTGCAGCCCCTATCATCGCCAAGCCTATCTCTGACCTTTTTAACCTGTCTCTCCTTTCTGGGGAGGTTCCCATTGCTTGGAAGGCAGCCACAGTGCGTCCTTTATTTAAAGGGGGAGATCAAGCTGATCCTAACTGTTATAGGCCTATTTATATTTTGCCCTGTTTATCAAAAGTGTTGGAAAAACTTGTCAATAATTAACTGACTGGCTTTCTTAATGTCTATAGTATTCTCTCTGGTTTACAATCTGGTTTCCGCTCAGGTTATGGATGTGTCACTGCAACCTTAAAGGTCCTCAATGATGACACCATTGCCCTTGATTATAAGCAATGTTGTTCTGCTATTTTTATTGACTTGGCCAAAGTTTTGGATACGGTAGACCATTCCATTCTTGTGGGCCAGCTAAGGAGTATTGGTGTCTCTGAGGGGTCTTTGGCCTGGTTTGCTAACTACCTCTCTCAAAGAGTGCAGTGTATAAAGTCAGAACATCTGCTGTCTCAGCCACTGCCTGTCACCAAGGGAGTACACCAAGGCTCGATCCTAGGCCCCACGCTCTTCTCAATTTACATCAACAACATAGCTCAGGCAGTAGGAAGCTCTCTCATCCATTTATATGCAGATGATACAGTCTTATACTCAGCTGGTCCCTCCCCGGATTTTGTGTTTAACTCTCTACAACAGCTTTCTTAGTGTCCAACAAGCTTTCTCTGCCCTTAACCTTGTTCTGAACCTCCAAAACGAAGGTCATGTGGTTCGTAAAGAAAAATGCCCCTCTTCTCACCGGTGTGATTACTACCTCTGAGGGTTTAGAGCTTGAAGTAGTCACCTCATACAAGTACTTGGGAGTATGACTAGACGGTACACTATCCTTCTCTCAGCACATATCCAGGCTGCAGGCTAAGGTTAAATCTAGACTTGGTTTCCTCAATCGTAATCACTCCTCTTTCACCCCAGCTGCCAAACGAACCCTGATTCAGATGACCAACCTACCCATGCTAGATTACAGAGACTTAATTTATAGATCGGCAGGTAAGGGTGCTCTCGAGCAGCTCAATGTTCTTTACCATTCGGTCATCAGTTTTGCCACCCTTGCTCCTTATAGGACACATCACTGCATTCTATACTCCTCTGTAAACTGGTCATCTCTTTATACCCGTTGCAAGACCCACTAGTTGATGCTTATTTAGAAAACCCTCTTAGGCCTCACTCCCCACTATCTGAGATACCTAATGCAACCCTCATCTTCCACATACAACACCCGTTCTGCCAGTCACATTCTGTTGAAGGTCCCCAAAGCACACATATCCCTCTATCGCTCTTTTTTCAGTTCGCTTCAGGTAGAGACTGGAACAAGCGGCAAAAAACACTCAAACTGGACAGTTTTATCTCCATCTCTTCATTCAAAGACTCAATCATGGACATTCTTAATGACACTTGTGGCTGCTTCGCGTGATGTATTGTTTTCTCTACCTTCTTGCCCTTTGTGCTGTTTTGTGCTACTTCCATGTTGTTTTGCTACCGCGTTGTTGTCATGTGTTGCTACCATGCTATGTTGTCATGTGTTGCTGCCATGATGTGTTGTTGCCATGATATGTTGTTGTCTTCGGTCTCTCTTGTCATGATGTTTGTTTTGTCCTATATTTTTATTTAATATATTTTTAATCACAGCCCCCGTCCCTGCAGGAGGCCTTTTGGTAGGTCATCATTGTAAATAAGAATGTGTTCTTAACTGACTTGCCTAGTTAATTAAAAATAAACAAATGTGTGTTTTGTCCTATATATATTTTTTAATTCCCAATCCCCATCCCAAAATTAGGCCTTTTGCCTGTTGGTAGGCTGTCATTGTACATAGGAATTTGTTCTTATTAACTGACTTGCCTAGTTAAATAAAGATACAAATAAATGTTCTGGATGGGAGCATGAGGACGCCTTTCCACATAGCTGATGCAACCGGCCCTGATCCCTACAGTCCAGTAGGTGGCGGTAATGCACCATTGAAGTTGGTTGCCAGGAGCCAATAAACATCATAGAAGAAGAAGTCCTCATTGGCGTCGCCCTGTGCTGAAAAGTGTGCTTCATGGCGGTGGCAGTTTCTGCGGTAAATAAATCGAATAGCATTGTTTTTCGATTACATTTTACACCAATGGTCAAACTCTGATTGTTAAAAGGGATTATTGGCCATATTTTGCACAGCTCATCGTTGAATGCGTACAGTACAAGCTTGTCCTGCACTCATCCTGTTCCCTTATTCAGTTGGCTAACGTTACGATGGCTAGCTGGTTCGGCTTGTTAACCCAGCCGGCCACTGGCTCGTTAGTTAACCATTACTAGCACTACAAGCCCAACCGCTAGTTGGTAACGTTAGCAAGCTATCGGCTGAAATGGGACTTGAGTACCGTTAGTTAGCTAGATAGATGGCAAAGAGCGGGATTTATAGACCTAGCTAACCATGAAGCTACCGTTCGTTCGCTTGTTACTAACCAACGAGTTGCATCTTTCGATAATGGTTAACTAACGTTAGATGGCTACTAGTAGGAGCGTCACTCACGAAACTGGGTATGCGCCAACTAGCTAGCTATCCAAGTCGGCGGGATGTAGTTAACTAGCTACCTAACGAGTCAGTTAACGTTAGTCCGGCAGCCAAGCCAGACGACCGGTTAACCAGTCGTAGCTGGGGAACGTTCAGCCTGGCTATTGACGCTATAATATAGAGCGCCTGGTTAAATCATTGTGTTCAGGAGCCTTTCTCCGTGGTTGAAGTAGGAAGAAAGATGTATTGAATTACTTAGACATATTGAATTATTACGCTAATGTCCCTATGGTGGACAGGACGTGCTACTACATTAGACTGACCTGATCAACACACAAGAACAGGAAATGCACATTTTTACTTCCGATTAGTGATGTTAGTATGGACGTTTATAGTCCTAACGAACTCAGAAAATGCCATTGCTTGAAACCGATAACTTTTGGTTTAGTACCAGTGTTGTTTTGTCTGTAGGGACTTAACGTAGCTGTCATTTTCCGACCACGGTGGCTAGGGAAGAAGTGTGTCGCTCCTCCCGTAAGTCTCTGGCCTCACGTCAATTCATGGATTTGAGGGATAAACTATCATTCAAAAGGAAAGCCAACCGCGGTCGCTATTTAGAAACTGGTGGAAAGTGGTGATTGGTGGAAATTATCTTGGGAAAACGGTTTCCTTTTCCGGATTGGCCATCATTTTCTGAGAGATATAAGTTGATAAATGGCTACAACAGGTTGTCGTTTATCAACACACATGTAGTATGTCAAAGTTCATTTGAGGACAAACAGTTTCCCAAACTTGGTCCCCCCTCCCGGACGTTTTGTTTTTTTGCCCCAGCACTACACAGCTGATTTCAAATGATCAAAGCTTGATGAGTTGGTCATATAAATCAGCTGTGTAGTGGGCCCAGGGTGGCGTTTGGGAAACCCTGTGTTAGAAGAGCGGAAACGGAACGTGTCGCTGCGGTTATTGTCCCAGTTCCATTGATTTCAATGCAATATCAATGAGAGTGATTCATTTGCACGCGCTATTGATTACAGTAGAACACGGCAAATTAACTTTTTGGTCCACCAGTCACTGGCAGGTACATTTTTTAATCTACCAGCCACTCAGATTTTTTTACCAGCCAAAATATATATTTTCCCTGCTCAAATTACACCAACAGAAAAAGATGAGCATGCTTTGTAATGTTTCTAAAACAATACATGTATTACTAGTAAGAAGTAATGTGGTATATTGTTTAACCTCTGCGCTAGGTGGGGCGGTCACGTCCCACATCGACAACATCCGTTGAAATTGCAGAGCGCCAAATTCAAATTGCAGAAATACTAATTTCAAACATTCATGAAAATACAAGTGTTGCACACTCTTCAAAAGCTTAGAATCTTGTTAATCTAACAGCGTTGTCAGATTTCAAAAAGGCTTTACGGCAAAAGCAGAACATTTGATTGTCTGAGGACAGCGCCCCGCACACATTCAATTAGCATAATAACATGACCAGCAGAGGTGTCACAAAACTCAAAAATAGCATAAAATAAATTGCTTACCTTTGATCTTCCTCTGATGGCATACCCAAGCGTCCAGGTTACACAATAAAAGGTCCTTTTGTTCGATAAAGTCCCTCTTTATATCCATAAAGCTCCGTTTGGTTGGCACGTTTTGTTCAGTAATCCACCTGCCCAAAGGCATTCATCCATGCAGACAAACAATATCCCAAAAGTACCGGTAAAGTTTGTCGAAACAAGTCAAACAGCGTTTCTAATCAATACTCAGATACCCTAAATTGAATATAAACTATAATATTTCAGACGGAATATAGCCTGATGAAGAGAAAAAGAGCTAGAGCTCGCTCACTGTTACGTGCAAAATCCATAACAGTACACTTGACGTGACCTCAGGAAGAACTTCTCTACTCTTCTCTAAGATAAAAGCTTTAAACCTTTTTCTAAAGACTGTTGACATCTAGTGGAAGCCATAGGAACTGCAATCTGGGAGCTATTCCCCTATATAACCAATAGGCCTTCAACTGAAAACTGGTCACCTCAAAAAATCCCACTTCCTGGATGGATTTTGCTCAGGTTTTCGCCTGCCGTATCAGTTCTGTTATACTCACAAACATTATTTTAACAGTTTTAGAAACGTCAGTGTTTTCTACCCAAAGCTACAAATTATATGCATAGCTTCTGGGCCTGAGTAACAGGCAGTTTACTTTGGGCACATTTTTCATCCGAACTTCAAAATATTGCCCCCTAGCTCAAACAGGTTGTTTGCCTTTTTTTGTGACCTGAGTCTTTTAACCAAAATATCACAGATGAGACAAATGTTTGCCTGCCCCTTTAAGGGCGCAATGTTATTGCGTTACCGCTACTCGTCATGTTTGTGCCTGTGAGATTGAGTCCGCGTTGTCTTTGAGTTGAAACTCAAACATAGAAAAACGATCTTGCTTGTGAACAAAACAATGTAAATAGCCAAGAAACACAAAGACAAAGTCTCACTTCGGTAGACTTTCATTCAGGTAAATTAGACCAACTTTTATGCCTGTGCGCAGCGCTTCTAAAAATGAAACTTTCACTCAGCTCTTTACATGCACACAGCCCCCAGCCAGGCAGTGTTGTAGCGTCAGGTGGAATAGGCTATATAGGATTCCTAGTTCTTTGACTTTGTGCGATTCATTTACCAGCTATGAAACAAAACGGCAGACATTTTTTGAAAAAAGCTACTGCAGTATTTATTTTATTTATTTTTATTTATTTTTAAATGTATATTCCTGTTGACAATACATTTTGATAAATAGCCCAATGTCCAAATTACAATTTTAATGTGTCAATCAATAACCAATATGCAGAAACAGTTTGATATATTGAAAACTTCAAATGTACTATCTACACGTGTAACAATTGTAATCATATTACTTGTATTTTTTTATCCGAGCACCTTATTAACTTCACAGATACCAAAAACCCTGTGGATTTGACAAGTGGCAATAAATCACTGATATCGATTAGGGGAGAAATCAGGTTGTATGCATTTAAAAAAAAAAACATAACTGGATATTCTTTACATAACTGGTTAGAGGACAACCTGCAGAAGACAGTCAGCTACATTTCGGAGTGATGCATTTTAATTTTGCGGTTGCCAAAATGGAAAGAGAAATGCAACACTTATTTTCAATCACACTAGGGCTGGGCAATATATGGCCAAAATATTATATCACAGTATAAAAAAAAAAATTGACGGTATTTATTGTTTTTGAGTAATAGTTTGACATTTGCTTTGAGTAGTGAGTGATCCTAGCGTGGCAACACATACATTCTAAGTGATTCTTTCTCCATTCTGATTGTTTTATACTGTTCAATTCAACTTCAACCAAAACAAATAAATAGTAAATACTTCTTGAGTAAAAGTATAAAAGTATTTGGTTTTAAATATACTTAAGTATCAAAAGTAAATGTAATTTATAAAATGTACTTAAGTATCAAAAGTTAAAGTATGAATAATTTCAAATTCCTTACAGTAAGCAAACCAGATGGCACCATTTTCTTATTTTTAATTTTTTAATGGATAGCCAGGGGCACACTCCAACACTCAGACATAATTTACAAACAAAGCATTTGTTTAGTGAGTCCTCCAGATCAGAGGCAGTAGATGTCCAGGGATCTTCCCTTGACAAGTACCTGAATTGGACCATTTTCCTGTCCTGCTAAGCATTCAAAATGTGTCCAAAATGCGTCCTGTTCAAAGTTACACTACTGAAAAACCACAGGCAATCTGGGAATAATATATATATAATTGGTTTAGGACTTGTAGAAGACCGCCAGCTACATTTTGGATTTTGTTTCAAGGAGGCCACCAATACTGAAAGGTAAACACAACACTATTTTCTTAATCACTCGTATTGATACCATGTTGGTACTGCCAAAATGTCTTATTCATGAAGGCTACACTGTCCTGCAAAATCATCCCTTTGTCCCGTATTTGGGTATTTTAAATGTGGTCACCTTAGTTGTATGCGCTGTTTAAACAAACATTATGCAAAGACAGCACGGAAACTTGGAATAATCTATATATGGTTGGTTAGATGAGGATTTGTAGAAGGCTGCTATCTATATTTTGGAACGTCGGATTTTGATTTCGGGAAGCTGCCAATACGGAAATGGGAACAAACCACTTTTTTCAGTTATTGGACGAATCATGACCTGGCATAGGATATTAACACTGACAAGGGTTGGCTGTTACTTGAGTGACAGTTTGACTCTCAAATCAGTGTATTGGTGTGCGGTCAGCAACTTTTATAGAGAGAAACTGATCTTGTCATTGTGTTGACTATAAACCTTTATAGAGAGAAGCTGATCTGGTCATTGTGTTGACTATGAACCTTTATAGAGAGAAGCTGATCTTGTCATTGTGTTGACTATGAACCTTTATAGAGAGAAGCTGATCTTGTCATTGTGTTGACTATGAACCTTTATAGAGAGAAGCTGATCTTGTCATTGTGTTGACTATGAACCTTTATAGAGAGAAGCTGATCTTGTCATTGTGTTGACTATAAACTTTTAT
>QNTS01006342.1:3370-20397 GCA_003317085.1 Hucho hucho | reverse complement strand
TAGCTAGCTAGCATAGTGCCCTATCTAACTAACTAGCGGGGGGGTGTAGATAATGTTAGCTAGCTAGCATAGTGCCCTATCTAACTAACTAGCGGGGGGGTGTAGATAATGTTAGCTAGCTAGCATAGTGCCCTATCTAACTAACTAGCGGGGGGGTGTAGATAATGTTAGCTAGCTAGCATAGTGCCCTTGTAAGGAAGTGATGAATAGTAAGTTAGTTTTTTTTCTTGAAGTTATGGCAATATACTGCCATCTGTTGGCGACTAGAAACAATTATATAATAGGAACTATTACAAATGGATGGTAATCAAATAAATATTAGTGCTTGAAAAAGTACTTGAAAGTCCTTGAATTTGACTTGCCACTGTCTGTTTGAAGCCTGTATGGAGTTGGTCTCCCCTTTGCTGCTATAATAGCCTCCACTCTTCTGGGAAGGCTTTCCACTAGATGTTGGAACATTGCTGCAGGGATTTTCCTCCATTCAGCTACAAGAGTATTAGTGAGGTCAGGCACTGATATTGGGCGATTAGTCCTGACTCACAGTCAGGACTAAGGTGTTCGATGGAGTTGAGGTCAGGGCTCTGTGCAGGCCAGTCAAGTTCTTCAACACCGATATGGACATACCATTTCTGTATGGACCCCGCTTTGTGCACTGGGGCATTGTCATGCTGAAACAGGAAAGGGCCTTCCCCAAACTGTTGCCACAAGTTGGAAGCACAGAATCGTCTAGAATGTCATTGTATGCTGTAGCGTAAAGATTAACTTCACTGGAATTAAGGGGCCTAGCCTGAACCATGAAAAACAGCCCCAGACCATTATATCTCCTCCACCAAATTTTACACAAGGCACTATGGATTGGGGCAAGTAGCGTTATCCTGGCATCTGCCAAACCCAGATTTGTCCGTTGGACTGCCATATGGTGAAGTGTGATTCATCACTCCAGAGAACGTGTTTCCACTGCTTCAGAGTCCAGCTGACGCTTGGCATTGTGCATGGTGATCTTAGACTGTGTGCGGCTGCTTGGCCTATCGAAACCTATTTCACGAAGGTCCCGATGAACAGTTTTTGTGCTGACATTGATTCTAGAGGCAGTTTGGAACTCTGTATTGAGTGTTGCAACCGGGACAGACAATTTTTACACGCTTCAGCACTCGGTGCTCCCGTTCTGTGTGCTTGTGTGGCCTACCACTTCGCGGCTGAGCCTCTGTTGCTCCTAGACATTTCCACTTCACAATAACAGCACTTGCAGTTGACTGGGGTAGCTCTAGCATGGTAGAGATTATTATTTGCCACGGCTATAGAGCTCTCCGTACGTCATTGTTAAGTTGGCAAAATGGCAGAGAAAGGCAAGCGACAGAAGCGAACAGCCTGCTCTGCCCCTATCGAGTATGCTGCTGTTGTAGAAACATCTTAAGTATGATCAATGGAAACAGGATGCACCTGAGCATTTTGAGTTTTGTAGCAAAGGGTCTGAATACTTATGTAAATAAGGTATTTCTATTTTTTATTTGTAATACATTTGTAATACATTTCTTGATCACCCTTGATGTTTCTACAACTTGATTGGAGTCCACCTGTGCTAAATTCAATTGATCGGACATGATTTGGAAAGGCACACACCTGTCTATATAAGGTCCCTCAGTTGACAGTGCATGTCAGAGCAAAAACCAAGCCATGACGTCGAAGGAATTGTCCGTAGACTATTCATTATGGGGTATTGTGTTTAGATTGATTGATTAAAAAAGGTATAATAT
Organism: Hucho hucho; assembly: GCA_003317085.1. Classification (NCBI taxonomy): domain Eukaryota; kingdom Metazoa; phylum Chordata; class Actinopteri; order Salmoniformes; family Salmonidae; genus Hucho; species Hucho hucho. The sequence goes on along the minus strand of QNTS01006342.1, from coordinate 18,643 downwards.
TTAATACATTTTAGAATCAGGCTGTAACGTAACAAAATGTGGATGAAGTCAAGGGGTTTGAATACTTTCCGAATGCACTGTACTTGCACATATTTTGTGCAGAACTTGAGATGTCGTTTTGTTTTTACAACTTGCTCACTGTCAATCAGATTATGCGTCTGTGTCTCCCCCAGTGCCCGTGTTTCATAGCGAGTGAGTCATGCACAAGACAGGTTGCGAGAGACAATGCTCGCGAATGGCTTTTGAATTTTGGAATATTGAGTGTCAGTTGGGACGTCGAGTGCGCATCGTCTCATTGCTCATTTTGGTGCATCACTCAAGTTCATAAATGCCACGGTAGTTTTTCTTCTGTGTAGTCGTCATTTGGGGGACCCAACTTCATGGCACTGTAGAATTATGCACACTTATTGGGGAGATGGGACTCAGTCCCCCTCATAGGCTATTGAAAGAAGTGGCCATGCTTCTTCTTTTGGAAGACATTGTTATATTTTGTTAACATCATGTTTTCTTTAATCCTGTTATTGTTAGACTACACTAAATAACAAGTAATATTTTAGTCTGAATTTATACCATTAGAAAACCACAGTGCCGGTTTATCTAAATTGCCTGTATTTTTGTTTATCAAGTATGTTACTGTTCCCGTGTGTCATTTTACCACCACAGTGTAATGATGAACACGGTTTATTTCAGAGTAACCTCAAAATAGGCGCATCTTCTCAATTGTACCTGCATATTTGAGAAACGGCTACTTGTCTCTCAAACCTAGTTCATGTAGGCTAAATGGTGCAATAGGCTTAATTTGCGTTCTGTTGTTAGAAAACCAGCACAGTAGGAGATAGTGGATAGAATTAGAACTTGTAAGTTAACTGCATTCATTATTTTTAGCCTTCTACTTGGAGTCTGGGATCATATTTGAGTTTGCTCTGAACCGGCAAGGGGTTGGTTCTACGTAGTTAGGTTTATGTATTGGAAAGCTTGTTTGTACATGTTACTTCAACCGTTTTGGTCTTTTTTGAGTCACTGGCAGAGATTTGTAGTGTCTGTTTCCGCCCTCTCATCATAACCATACACTTGTGTGCCTGCAGGGAGGCGAGGCTCTGATGATGGAGAATGGACAGAGCACCGCCTCAAAGCTCGGCCTGCCGCCTCTCACCCCTGAGCAGCAGGAGGCACTGCAGAAGGTAAGGCCCCCTAGAACGGTGACATTCCTGAGATTTTCACAAAAGCGATAGGCCAACAGTGCCGAAATGTGGTATAGTCACAGGCTGCAGTATTCTTTTTTTCTGCTGAAGGAGTGGGGCAGTAACTCCTCATATTTTTTGTTAATTGGATTGAACTGACATGGGGAAGCAAGAAAGAGGAGAGAGTATGCTTTAATGACAGTGTGCCCTAGAAAAAAGCAGGTAATGAGCTTTAAAATAGTCTGTAGTTTAACATGACAACATCTTTTGGATGGTAGACTATTTCATGATAACATTAATGGAAAAATGAATTCTAACCTCGACATTATTTCCCTTACAAATATGTTATATGAACCATCAATTATACATTTTATTTAGGACACCTGGGGCTATCACTACAATAAGTAATGCCTAATGCTTTTGTGCAGTTTTTAAGTGAATAGCTCAATTGATGGCGATCAGTGACACATTGTATGACATTACTTATAATTTCTGTTCAGAGAAAAGTAAAAATATATATATATATATATATATATATATATATATATATATATATATTTGACTCATTGACTTCTTAACGTCTTAGCCCAGTCTATCAATATCATAGCGACAAACCAAAGATATCCACATCAGGGTTTCCGTTAGCAAAATCTGGTGCCGGACAACATGACGTCAAGATTTTAATTTACCGGACATCCAAATGCATTTGGTGCGTCACTCATTATGGCGTCCACCCACAGTGCTCAAAATCACATTTAGATTATTGTCATTTATCTGATCAGAATAGAAATTAGCCTGTAAAGTTCTAATGAAGTAAAACAATTTTCTTTTACCAGCATGACAGGTTTTATTTAAAAACAAAACATTGCCTGTTGCGTCTTCATCCCTGCTATAAATCTTAAATTAATATCATTTCAAAAAAGATTAACTTTTATCCTAGAAGAAAAAGTCACCTACACAGTAATAAAACAACTTCAAAGTATAATATTTGTATAATGTAATTTGCGAACAACCTGTTTGTATGAAATGTTATTAAATAACAAAACACAGCTGTTTTCAAATACAAACCTAGGTCCCTCTAATGTAATTTAGCCTAGGCATGAACATTTTAATTAGGCCAATAAATAACAAAACATGGCTGTCTACAAACACCAGGGCCAGCTGGTCATGGCTAGAAGGGATCCAGCTTTTGTCAAATTAGACCTTTCCTAGTAGGTTAGGATAATTAGGTTAAGGTTGCATCAAAAATGCAACCTTTGATGTTAGTTTGACAAAAGATGGATCAAAGATTATGCACAAACTGACAATATACATGTCTCTGCGCACTAACAATGAGTGTCATTGTCCACAAAGCGGCACAGAGGGCTGTCTAGCTCCCGCCTTTCCTCTCTTTGGATTGGTGAATACATCTCATTATTGTAATCCTTTTTTGAATATTCGATTAGGGTTGTTGACATCAACTGCTTGTATTCAATGGAGAGAAAAGCTATTCTACTAGCTTCATACAATGAATATGCATAGTGTTAGGTTCTAACTTTCAGAGTAAAAACTCAACGGACACTATGAAATCTCAAACCAAGTTTATTCTTCCCAGAGGGTCAATACAGCTGCATTAGACAAAGACATGTTTACAGTAGTTGTGGTATATGTACCCACCTTCTCGCTAAGCATTTTATCTTTATTGCTAGGCAGGAAACTAAGTGATACGGGTAATAAACTTTTCTTCTCCCTTAACTACTTAGGGAGTAGCGGCGCGCTAGCCGGTGAAATGTAAGGCGCCAAATTCAAAATCCAAAAGTTGAATTATTAAACATTCATCAATATCAATATACAAGTGTTGCATAGTCATCAAAAGCTCTGCTTCTTGGCAGATTTCAAAAAGGCTTTACGGCGAAAGCACAACATTTGATTGTTTGAGGATAGCACCTCATATATTTTCCACATTAGCATAAATTCAAAAACCATCGCGGTTCACACAAAACCCATTTCACAGCGAAAACAAATCCCTTACCTTTTGAAGAACCTCTGCTGAGGGCTTCCCAAGTGTCCAACAAAGACATCCAATGGTTCTTTTGTTAGAAAAAGTCATTTATTACATCCATAAATCTCTGTTTGGTTGGCGTGTTATGATCATAAAATCCACCGTTGAGTCGCCCATTGAAACGTGAAGAGAACACGTTCAAATTATACCTATAAACTTTCTACAAACAAATCAAACATCATTTTTAATGTATCCTTAGGTATCCTTTTATGTATATTTACTGTAATATTTCAACCGAACAATAGGAAAGGAAAATAAAGTGGGGCGCGCTCACAATCTCGCGCCCGTCAAACGTTGTTGACAAAAGTGGTCGCTTCACCACTTCCTCTTCCTATCTGTTCTGGTTAGTGCTACAGCTTCCAGACTCTGTATAATGACTGCTGACATCTAGTGGAAGCCATAGGTACTGCAGTCTCAGTCCTAGGTAAAATACAAATGAATAGACAGCCTGGAGAAGGTCATTTACAAAAAAAACTGCAAATCCGAATGGATTTTCCTTGGGTTTTTGCCTGCTATATCAGTTCTGTTATACTCACATACATTATTTTAACACTTTTAGAAACTTCAGAGTGTTTCCTATCCAATAGTACTAAATATGTGCATATCCTATTTTCTGGGCCTGAGTGGGAGGCATTTTACTTTGGGCACGCCAGACTCTCCAAAACCGTCACCTCGGGAGCCGCTCCCTAAGAAGTTAATGATAAATCAAACCTGTATAGGCTATTTGGGAATTAAACTTTAATTAACCTGAAAGCGTAGCTGTATCAAGGTTAATGTGGAAAAGTTTCAATTGTCTCATTTGTACAAACCGATCAATTTGGATATTATTTAAAATTTCAATTTTGAAAAAGGTAAGTCTGGCAATTTTACCTCGCAGAAAGCTGAAATCAAATGGAAGTACAAAGGGCCGGACTTCCGTCGCACAAGACGGAGGAATTTCAACGTGACACAGGAAAAACAAAATGGTTGCTCAAAATGGTTGCGCTACTGATAACGCGAGGGACAGAGAATTATCGCTTGGTCAGGCTAATATGACCTCAAATTTCAATCGGCTGGCCCTATGTCTTCGCTCGAGAAATTAATAATGACCGAGTCTACCCGCTTCTGAACACGAGAGACAGAAATAGCACGTTTGGCCCAACATGTCTATTTGTCAAATTTCTATAATTAGCTGGATTGTGTCCTAGCACTAGAAATGTAATCTAACCCTACACTGACTATGTCAGAGAAACAACATGGAGGGAACCTCGTTGTATTGTTCAAATGGCAACACACATCAACAAATCCTGTCTACAACTCCCATGTTGTATAATATATGGTGTATAAAATAATCTGGGTGCATAATCAATCTGCTTTCCAATTTCATATAGGCTGAATGCAACATGAAGGCCTCATTCTATCTTAGATTCCTCGCACGGGGGCATCATTATGTCATGTCTTTGACTATAATTAATGTGAAGACTATCTTATCAAATCAATTCTCTGTGTTATTTAATTCCACGATTAAACTAATCATGTAACTTTAATTAACTAGGAAGTCAGGGCACCACAGGAATATGTTGTTTATAGAGTTTCAATAACTCTTCAGATATTTTCATATCCTATCGAGTACAGTCTTGTATTAATGTATTATTTATACCTCGTCAGTCTCATTACTGAACGTCGCAAACCCTTGAATATCTTCACAAACCCTAGCCTAAATCATGAGTCAGGGATATACAAATTGGTTCAATGATTAAGTTAGTTAGTAAATAAATACATCACAGAATTACATAAACACACATAATTAGTTCATACATGGGTTACTACATGATACAAAGAAAAAGTCCCTAGCGGATGAAACCGATATGACTGCTAGGTAGACAAAGTAAAGGGGTGGGGACAGCTCAAGAGCGGGAAACTCAGAGCTGATAACTACGCTCATAGAAATTGCTAATACTTTGAATATGAACAACTGCTCATTAGAAAATAAATTGCAATTTACATATTTACGAGCGTTGCTGTCTCTCTGTGGTCGCCGGTCCATCTGCTGGAAAGAGTCGACAAGAAAAGTTTTGTTCCTAATGGATACGTCAGGCGTACCCATGTTGTCGCATAGAATAGATGTTTAGGCGGTTGTTGGTATTCTTCGTCCTAGGCTACGTATATTTCCAGCTGCAGACTGAAAAGGCCTCGTCTAAGATTTCCTCCTCCTGTGGCAATGTTTTAGTGTTGAACCATTTCTGGATGTGTAGCCAATGCTACACGCTGTATGGTCTCCTCGGCCTATAGAGTTGTAGTTCTTAACCATTTCACATGTAGCTACCTCGCCATGCTTTTCTGGTCTTGTAGTTTTAAACCATTTGTCAGCCGTGTAGCAACAGCTGCACACTGTCTGGTCTGATGTCCCATAGAATTGTAGCCATTCCAACGTGGGGACTCCGTCCCGGTGTTCTCTGACTTAATGTACATTTTGTAGGAAGTGGATTTTATACTCTGTGGAAGAAGGGGGCATTCCATGATGCCAACCAAGTCTATGTTCACGTGGGCGTGGCCACTGACTTGGTTAAAACCTTTATTAAAAAGAACAATACTCATTTAGAAGGCGATCATCACATAGTTTCATATTTACTCATTCATTTTATCCAACATCTAGATGTGAATCTGATCATTGAAAAGTGAACACAAACTGAGATACAGTAATGTGGGTCTCCTGTCTTTCATGAGGTCACCAAATGAAACAACTTTGACAGGATTGTTCTTTAAATACCCACGGACCATTCTCACATTCTCAAAAATAGAAATCTTGTTTAAATATTCAAATGTTTGATTGTCCAAGTGTCTCTCTTCCCGCTCTCCCCCCTGTATGAGAGAGAGCACGCTGTAGAGCGGACCCACTGTGACCTGGTCCTTCAGATCGTCACAGGAGAGTTATGACAACACCCAATGAGAGACAAACCTGGAGGTTTTTTTCTTAGATCAATGTGGCAAACAAATTGATATTTGAATGTGATTCGATTGCTAAATGTAATTTTGACAATATTTGCCCTATACTAACACACCAGATTCTACTGAAAAGATACTCAGCAGGACCCTGATGAGCTGAGTGTGTTGAGCGTGGCTGGGAAAATAGCCTTGCACCCCAGTAACTCTCCAGATGGAGAGTTGGCTACATATGTTTTATACAGTAACAGTACAGTTTCTCTAAGGTATTTTCTCGTTGCGGTATAGACTATAAAGGATTCTGATACTTAGTGTGCAGGCTAGTATTGGTATAAAAAGTCAAATTTCTGGTATCATGACACTAGTGTGATGTTGAAAATGTCAACCTTTTCTCTTTCCCTTCATTTGCCTGTAGGCGAAGAAGTATGCCATGGAGCAGAGCATTAAAAGTGTGCTGGTCAAACAGACCCTGGCCCATCAACAACAGCAGCTCACCAACTTACAGGTAAGGAGAACCATGGCGCCAGTGCACTGGCCTCATTTGTGGGTTGACAGCCCTGTCCACCAAGCTTCCTTCCTCATACAGTGCTGAGAACCCTTGCACAGTCTTCACATTTTGTTGAAACATTTAACATATTTAAATGTTCTACACAACATACTACACACTTAATGGAAAACAAATATAGATTTGAAAAATAAATATAGCCATACAAAGTCAATTTACCGTTGGAAAAAAACCTAGAATCGATGTCCGCACCCCTGCGGAAATTGAATTAGCACAATACAAAAATCCCCATAAAAATCTGTCTGTTTAAACAGAGATACGTTTTTTGCATGGGCTGGGTCTCAATCCACCGCATTCGCCAATGGCGACCTTCTGCATCTGCGGTGGAAGGTGGCAGATCTACAGCTGTGTTAATCAGACTTTATTTATGTAACCCTTATTTTACCAGGTAAGTTGCCTGAGAACATGTTCTCATTTATAGCAACAACTTGGGGAATAGTTACAGGGGAGACGAGATGAATGAGCCAATTGCAAGCTGGGGATGATTAGGTGGCCGTGATGGTATGAGGGCCAGATTGGGAATTTAGCCAGGACACCGACGTTAACACCCCTACGATAAGTGCCGTATGATCTTTAGTGACAACAGAGTCATGACTAGAGGTCGACCGATTATGATTTTTCAACGCCGGTACCGATTATTGGAGGACCAAAAAAAGCCGATACTGATTAATCGCCCGATTTCTTTTTTTTTTTTATTTTTTTTTATATATATTTTTTTTTTTGAAATAATGACAATTACAATAATACTGAATGAATAATGAACACTTTTATTTTATTATTTAGTCTCAAAAAAATAATGAAACATGCTCAATTTGGTTTAAATAATGCAAAAACATTGTTGGAGAAGAAAGTAAAAGTGCAATATGTGCCATCTAAAAAGCTAATGTTTAAGTTCCTTGCTCAGAACATATGAAAGCTGGTGGTTCAATATTCCCAGTTCTTCAATATTCCCAGTAAAGAAATATTAGGTTGCAGTTATTATAGGAATTATGACGCGTCTACTATTTCTCTCTATACCATTTGTATTTCATATACCTTTGACTATTGGATGTTCTAATAGGCACTTAAGTATTGCCAGACTAATCGATAGGCTTGAAGTCATAAACAGCGCTGTGATTCAAGCATTGCTAAGAGCAGTGAAGTTTGAATGAATGCTTACGAGTCTGCTGCTTCCTACCACCTAGTCAGACTGCTCTATCAAATATCAAATCATAGACTTAATTATAATATAATAAACACAGAAATACGAGCCTTTGGTCATTAACTACTTAGGGAGTGGTGGGGCGCTACCCGGTGAAATGTAAGGCGCCAAATTCAAAATCCAAAAGTTGAATTATTAAACATTCATCAATATACAAGTGTTGCATAGTCATCAAAAGCTCTGCTTCTTGGCAATATCACAGTGTTGTCAGATTTCAAAAAGGCTTTACGGCGAAAGCACAACATTTTATTGTTTGAGGATAGCACCTCCAATATTTTCCCATTAGCATAAATTCATAAACCATCGCGGTTCACACAAAACCCATTTCACAGCGAAAACAAATCCCTTACCTTTTGAAGAACTTCTGCTGAGGGCTTCCCAAGTGTCCAACGAAGACATCCAATGGTTCTTTTGTTAGAAAAAGTAATTTATTATATCCATAAATCTCCGTTTGGTTGGCGCGTTATGTTCATAAAATACAGCGTCCACTCGCCCATTGAACCCTGAAGAGAACACGTTCACCCTATACCTATACACTTGTCTAAGAACAATCAAACATCATTGATAATGTATCCTTAGGAACACTTATGTATATTTACTATAATATTTCAACCGGATTAGAAACTGGACGATAGGAAAGGAAAAAACCACAGCGCGCGCAAGCCCATGTTTACATCTGGTGACTAGTTCGAAATTCTTCTTCTATTACCATCCAGAGCAACCTAACATCACCAAACACTGTCTAGAGACTGTTGACATCCAGTGGAAGCAATAGGTACTGCAATCTTACTCCCATATATGTCTGTTTTCAATAGGGAGGGGTTCAAAATGAGGCAATGTGTCAAAAACACTTTTTCCAGGACAGAACTTCCTCGGGTTTTCGCTTGCTATATCAGTTCTGTTATACTCACAGACAATATTTTTACACTCTTAGAAACTTCAGAGTGTTTCCTATCCAATAGTACTAATTATGTGCATATTTCTGGGCCTGAGTAGCAGGCCTTTTACTTTTGGCATGCCAGACTCTCCAAAACCAACACCTCAGCTGCCGCTCCCTAAGAAGTTAATTAACCTACATGTACATACTACCTCAACTAACCGGTGTCCCTGCACATTGACTCTGTCCCGGCACCCCCTGTACATATTGTTATTTTTTACTGCTGCTCTTTAATTACTTGTTACTTTTATCTCTTATTCTTATCCTTTTTTTTAACTGCACTGTTGGTTAGGGGCTCGTAAGTAAGTATTTCATTGTAAGGGTTACACTTGTTGTATTCGGTCGCATGTGACTAATACAGTTTGATTTGAATTCTTAATATATCGCTGACAGTGTCAACAGCAACGCACCATCACACCACCTCCTCCGTGCTTCACTGTGAGAACCACACATGCGGAGATAATTTGTTCACCTACTCTGCGTCTCACAAAGACACGGTGGTTGGAACCAAAAATATCAAATTTGGACTCACCAGACCAAAGGACAGATTTCCATCTTTCTAATGTCCATTGCTCATGTTTCTTGGCCCAAGCAAGTGTCGTCTTCTTATTGGTGTCCTTTAGTAGTGGTTTCTTTGCAGAAATTCGACCATGAAGGCCTGGTTCACACAGTCTCCTCTGAACAGTTGATGTTGAGATGTGTCTGTTACTTGAACTCTGTGAAGCATTTATTTGGGCTGCAGTCTGAGGTGCAGTTAATTACCCAGTTCTGTGGCTGGGAACTCTAATTAACTTATCCTCTGCAGCAGAGGTAACTCTGGGTCTTCCTTTCCTGTGGCGGTCCTCATGAGAGCCAGTTTCATCATAGTGCTTGATGGTTTTTACGACTGCTCTGGAGGAAACTTTCAAAGTCCTTGAAATTTTCCAGATTGACTGACCTTCATGTCTTAAAGTAATGATGGACTGTCGTTTCTCTTTGATTATTTGAGCTGTTCTCGCCATAATATGGATTTGGTCTTTTACCAAATAGGGCTATCTTCAGGATACCACCCCTACCTTGTCACCAGTGCTGTAAAGTACTTAAGTAAAAATACTTTAAAGTACTACTTAAGTAGTATTTTGGAATATCTGTACTTTTTATGTTTTTAACTTTTACTTCACTACATTCCTATAGAAAATATTGTACTTTTTACTCCGTACTTTTTACTCCATACATTTTCCCTGACAACCAAAAGTAATTGTTACATTTTCAATGATTGGCACGACCAGAGAATGGTGAAATTTACACACTTATCAAGAGAACATGTGGTCATCCCTACTGCCTATGGTCTTGCGGACTCACTAAACACAAATGCATATTTTGTAAATAATGTCTGTGTTGAAGTGTGCCCCTGGCTATCCGTACATTTTTAAAACAAGAAAATGGTGCCGCCTGCTTTGTTTAATATGAGGAATTTTAAATAATTATCAGATAGGCGGGAGTGAGGCCTAAGAGGGTTTTATAAATAAGCATCAACCAGTGGGTATTGCGACAGGTATACAGAGATGACCAGTTTACAGAGTAGTATTGAGTGCAGTGATGTGTCCTATAAGGAGCAGTGGTGGCAAATCTGATGGCCGAATGGTAAAGAACATCTAGCCGCTCGAGCACCTTTACCTGCCGATCTATAAATTAAGTCTCCGGAAATCTAGCATGGGTAGGATGGTCATCTGAATCAGGGTGGGGTGAAAGAGCAGCGATTACGATAGAGGAAACCAAGTCTAGATTTAATTTTAGCCTGCGGCTTTGATATGTGCTGAGAGAAGGACAGTGCACCGTCTAGCCATACTCCCAAGTACTTGTATGAGGTGACTACCTCGAGCTCTAAACCCTCAGATTAATAACACCTGTGGGAAGAGGGGCATTCTTCTTACCAAACCACATGACCTTTGTTTTGGGAGGTGTTCAGAACAAGGTTAAGGGTAGAGAAAGCTTGTTGGCAGCACAATATTGCTTAGAATCAAGGCCAATGGTGACATCATTGAGGACCTTTTAAGGTTGCAGTAACACATCCATAACCTGAGTGGAAACCAGTTTGCGTACCCGAGAGAATACTATAGACATCAGGAAAGCAAGTCAGTTTTTCCAACACTTTTGATAAACAAGGCAAAATAGAAATAGGCCTATAACCGTTAGGATCAGCTTGATCTCCCCCTTTAAATAAAGGACGAACCGTGGCTGCCTTCCAAGCAACAGGAACCTCCCCAGAATGGAGAGACAGGTTAAAAGGGTTGTAGATAGGCTTGGCGATGATAGGGGCAACAACCTTAAAGAAGAAAGGGTCTCAACCATCTGGGTCAGTTTAAGGAGCTCCTTTAGTACCTCACTCAGTAACTGCCTGCAGGGAGAAACTTTGTAGCGGGGCAGGGCCAAAAGAGGGAGAAGCATTGGGGATAGTCGCATTAGAAGGGGTGCGAGATGAGGAAATGTTGGACGTGCAAGGAGGCATGGCTGAGTCAAATTGGAATCCTGACTTAATGAAGTGTATATAAAGGCGTGTTCTGGCCAGTACCGCTTTTGAATCTTTATGGCACAAAAATTCCCCTTCACTGGAACTAAGGGGCCTAGCCCGAACCATGAGAAACAGCCCCAGACCATTATTCCTCCTCCAACACCAAACTTTACAGTTGCACAATGGGGAGGTAGCGTTCTCCTGGCATCCGCCAAACTCAGATTCGTCCGTCGGACTGCCATATGGTGAAGCGTGATTCATCACTCCAGAGATCGCATTTCCATTGCTCCAGAGTCCAATGGCAGCGAGCTTTACACCACTAAAGCCGACACTTGACATTGCGCATGGTGATCTTAGGTTTTTGTGTGCGGCTGCTCGGCCATGGAAACGCATTTCATGAAGTTCCCCACGAACATTCTTGTGCTGACGTTGCTTCCAGTTGCAGTTTGCAACTCTGTAGTGAGTGTTGCAACTCTGTAGTGAGTGTTGCCACGCTTCAGTACTCGGCGGTCCCGTTCTTTGAGCTTGTGTGGCCTACCACTTCGCGGCTGAGCCGTTGTTGCTCCTAGACGTTACCACTTCACAATAACAGCACTTACAGTTGACCAGGGTAGCTGTAGCAGGGCAGAAATTTGACAAACTGACTTGTTGGAAAGGTGGCATCATATAACGATGCCACTTTTAAAGTCACTGAGCTCTGCAGTAAGGCCATTCTACTGCCAATGTTTCTCTATGGAGATTGCATGGCTGTGTGCTCAATTTTATACACCTGTCAGCAACTGGGGTGTCCACATACCTTTTGAAGGGGTGTCCACATACCTTTTGAAGGGGTGTCCACATACCTTTATATATATAGTTTAACTCATCCAAAGGGCTTTGACTTCTCAAACACGACAGAAAGCTAACACACTATGATGCCCCGTTACCTTATTAATTCAGCCACAAACTTATATAGTTAAACTTCATATCACGCAGGAAAGATACAACTCATCTGAAATCTCTTGCAGCGTTTTGTAAATGCAGATTTAAAATGCTTCTTCTTTCTGCATCAGACTCATTTTATGCTGCAGTTGCACTTTTAAACTTGACGAACTGGCATTCTTTCAGCAGACCGCTTTCAGACTGATGTTAGCTACTTTTCTCCTTTTCTCCTTGCAGCCTATTTTTCTCTGTAAAACGCAAGATTAACTTTAAGCAAAACATTAGGAAATGGAGCTGGCTACATTTGTTCTGTGATAGGCCTAAACATTAGAAATATGATGGCCATGCATCGTTTTTTAATTTACTTGTGTGGCTGCCAGCCAAATAGCGTTGCACTTCTGTTGTCATCTGGTGAAAATGAAGCTATATTCTGCCGAATGTGTTGCGCGAATGTATTTTCTGTGAAGGAAAACTAGAGTTGCACATCCCTGATCACTCTATTGAAGCAAAAAAACACTGTTGACTTTCAATATACAACGCAACCCCTCTCAATACACAGCTGGATTCACCTGCTCCTGCTTTCTCCAGTTGTGACTGGCTGAACTGTTCTGGGGAACTACCTTAGCCTCATAATGTGCCAGGTGAACTGAAGAACGTGATCTGCTTCATCTCCTAACACATTACACAAGTTGACTGCAGGTATTTACTTAATGTATTGACCAACTTCAAATAAATAGTTTCAACGATATTGAAGGTATTGAAAAACCATCTCGTGGCTTTTTCCAAATACCCCGGTATACCGTATATACGGCATACTGCCCAAGCCTATTAGATACTGGGGGACTGCACCATACACGATTTTATGGGCCAGCTTCAGCTAATTGACCTGTTTATCACTGTAGTTGACTGTGCTGAGAAGGGCCAACATGAGCCTGAGGGCTAAGATTCAGAATGACTCTTGACATTTTATTCTGAGCTGTCTAGCTTGTTCTTGATGAATTTAAGGGAGCTCCTGTACCAGGTAGTGCACACGTAGTCAAAGTGAGGCTGCGCTGACTCTGCCGCAAGTTTTTTTAAGGTCCCTTTTCTGGCCAGAAATGTCACTTTCTGGTTGACCCATGCTCTCTGTCAGGAACCTGTCTAATTCAAAGCCTAAGTATTTAACCCAGTTCTTGGCTGTAACCGCTGTGTCACCAACCGTGACTCTAACGTCTGGTGAGCTACCTAGCCTAATCTTAGAACCAAATCATTTTGACTATTTTCCTCAAATGAAGACAGCTTGTTGTCTGATGGCCAGTTACTGACTGATCAGTTATGCACTAAGCAGGCTCTCAACCATACTCTTGTCTTTGAGAGAGACCAAATGAGCTGAATCGTCTGCATATTAAAGCAGTTGACAGGAACAAGCTGATTTCATATCATTGAAATGTAACAAGAAGATAATAAGCACCGAGATTTGTTGACAGAGCGGTGCCATTTTCTTGGAGCGACTCCTGAAGATTTTTTTGTTGTTGTGGTGGTCGTCTGTAAAGTTGTTTCCACGGGTCGCAAAAAGCTAAATGAACATGACACAACCTGAATTAAATGTAAAAGGCTTTGAAAAGAAATAAGGTTGTGGTATGCTCAGTGCTCCGTTGACATTTCACAGAGATAAGCTTGTTGTTGTGCAACAAAAAAAATGAATTTCGCATTTATGAAAAGCGTATACTAAAATATAAAAAAGGTAATGTCTCATTGATATCTAATCAAATCGTATTTGTCACATACACATGGTTAGCAGATGTTAATGCGAGTGTAGCGAAATGCTTGTGCTTCTAGTTCCGACCATGCAGTAGTATCTAACAAGTAATCTAACAAATTCATAACAACTACCTTATACACACAAGAGTAAAGGAATGAATACGAGTATGTACATATAAATATATGGATGAGCGATGACTGATCGGCGTAGGCAAGATGCAGTAGATGGTATGGAGTACAGTATATACATATGAGATGAGTAATGTAGGATATGTAAACATTATATAAATGGCATCGTTTAAAGTGGCTAGTGATACATTTATTTCATCCAATTATAATTATTAAAGTGGCTAGAGATTTGAGTCGATGGCCGAACAGCATAGGCAAGATTCAGTAGATGGTTTAGAGTACAGTGTATACATTTGATATGAGTAATGTCGGATATGTAAACATTATATATTAGCCCATACAAACGCATTGAATAACACATTCACTACATGGAACAACAGTCCCCCAAAAACGATCGAATGGAAGTATGTTCTGAAGTGTCTGTCCTGTATCTGAGAGATAGAAGAAAGATCACGTGTTTAACCCCTTATTTTTTTCACTAAACAGTCTCCATATTTCTCCGTACATTTTTTCGATTGGTACGAGGGGACCTTCAGACGAGTCTTGTGATGCGTGTGGGCGTCCTACAGCAAAACAACCGACGTGTTCGTGAGAGTCATCTTTCCATAGAGGGGTCATGATAAACGACATCTCTAGCTTAAACTGACAGATTTTTATGGGGATTTAGTTATTATGCTAATATGATTTCCGCGGGGGCGCGGACATCGACCTTAAAGGGTTAAAGCGGAATTAAAAAATATATTGAACTCGATTAATTTGCACACATTTTATTTGTCACATGCCCCGAATACAACAGGTGTAGACCTTACTGCCAAATGCTTACTTACAAGCCTTAACCAACAATTCAGTTCAAGAAAGAGTTAAGAAAATATTTACCAAATAAACTAAAGTAAAAAATATAATTAACACAATAAAATAACAATAACAAGGCTATATACAGGGGGTACCGGTACAGAGTCAATGTGGAGGCTATATACAGGGGGTACCGGTACAGAGTCAATGTGGAGGCTTTATACAGGGGGTACCGGTACAGAGTCAATGTGGAGGCTTTATACAGGGGGTACCGGTACAGAGTCAATGTGGAGGCTATATACAGGGGGTACCGGTACAGAGTCAATGTGCGGGGGCACCGGTTAGTCGAGGTA
>QNTS01006340.1:60321-70747 GCA_003317085.1 Hucho hucho | reverse complement strand
TATTTTGGTTTCATCTGACCATATGACATTCTCCCAATCCTCATCTGGATCATCCAAATGCTCTCTAGCAAACTTCAGACGGGCCTGAACATGTACTGGCTTAAGCAGGGGGACACGTCTGGCACTGCAGGATTTGAGTCCCTGGCGGCGTAGTGTGTTACTGATGGTAGGCTTTGTTACTTTGGTCCCAGCTCTCTGCAGGTCATTCACTAGGTCCCCCCGTGTGGTTCTGGGATTTTTGCTCACCGTTCTTGTGATCATTTTGACCCCACGGGGTGAGATCTTGCGTGGAGCCCCAGATCGAGGAAGATTATCAGTGGTCTTGTATGTCTTCCATTTCCTAATAATTGCTCCCACAGTTGATTTCTTCAAACCAAGCTGCTTACCTATTGCAGATTCAGTCTTCCCAACCTGGTGCAGGTCTACAATTTTGTTTCTGGTGTCCTTTGACAGCTCTTTGGTCTTGGCCATAGTGGAGTTTGGAGTGTGACTGTTTGAGGTTGTGGACAGGTGTCTTTTATACTGATAACAAGTTCAAACAGGTGCCATTAATACAGGTAACGAGTGGAGGACAGAGGAGCCTCTTAAAGAAGAAGTTACAGGTCTGTGAGAGCCAGAAATCTTGCTTGTTTGTATGTGACCAAATACTTATTTTCCACCATAATTTGCAAATAAATTCATAAAAAATCCTACAATGTGATTTTCTGGATTTTTTTCCCTCATTTTGTCTGTCATAGTTGAAGTGTACCTATGATGAAAATTACAGGCCTCTCTCATCTTTTTAAGTGAGAGAACTTGCACAATTGGTGGCTGACTAAATACTTTTTTGCCCCACTGTATAACGATCCAGTCCATTAAAAAAATTGGAGGACTCTTACACTTCAGTGTTGTGATGCAAAGATCCTAGCTAAATGCTTAGCGCATAGAATTAAAAAGGTTTTGTCAGATATTTTTCATCCTAATCAGACAGGTTTTTTACATGGACGATACATTGTACAACTGGAGTTTATATATAAATGCCTATAATATTTAAATTTTGGAGAATCGCTTATAAATTGGGTTAAAGTTATGTATAGTAACCCTAGGTGTAAAATAGTAAATAATGTCTACTTCTCAGAAAGTTTTAAACTGTCAAGAGGAGTAAAACAAGGTTGTCCACTATCGGCATATCTATTTATTATGGCCATCGAAATGTTAGCTGTTAAAATTAGATCCAACAATAATATTAAGGGATTAGAAATCGGTGGCTTAAAAACAAAGGTGTCATGATTCATGTTTTCTTTTAAAACCACAATTAGAATCCCTCCACAGCCTCATAGAGGATCTAGATACTTTTTCTAACCTCTCTGGACTAAAACCAAATTATGATGATTATGAAGTGTACTATATTATATATTGGAACAATAAAAAATTCTACTTTTACATTACCATGTAGTTTACCAATAAAATGGTCTGACGGGGATGTGGACATACTCGGTATACAAATCCCGAAAGAAAGAAATGATCTCACTCCAATACATTTTTATAGAAAGTTAGCAGAAATAGATAAGATCTTGCTACCATGGAAAGAACAACACCTGGCTATTTGTGGAAAAATCACCCTGATTAACTCTTTAGTCATGTCACAGTTTACCTATTTGCTTATGGTTTTGCCTACACCTTGTGACCTGCTTTATAAATTAAATTAACCAAAAATATTCAATTTTATTTGGAATAGCAAGCCAGACAAAATTAGAAGGGCCTATTTATATAACAAATATGAATTCGGAAGGCAGAAATGATTAAATATTAAATATTAGAACTCTCATTAAAGTCATCAGTCATACAAAAGTTATAGTTAAATCCGAAATGGTTCTCTAGTAAATTGGTAAGAATGTCTCACCCCATGTTCAAGAATGGCCTTTTCCCCTTTATTCAGATTACAACTGCTCACTTTTGGTTGTTTGAAAAGGAAATAATCTCCAGAATATTGTTATTTTTTAAACAAGCCTTAGAAAGTTGGTTGGAATTGCAGTTTAATCCACCTGAAAAGACAGAACAAATAATACAACAATACTAATTGATAAAAAAAAATATTATAAATATGATATCATAAATAGGACTGGTGGAGTTATGTCACACATGCAGCTAACACAGACATGTGGAAATATCTGCTCTACCCAAAATGACAACCAACTAATTGCAGCAAAAATTGAAGAGCCAAGTAGAAGGGGGAGAAAGTAAGGAACTTGTCTGTCAGCCCTGCATTAAAGACCATAAATGGTTAAAGAAAATTGTGATAAATAAAAACATATACCAATTTAATTTAAGGACCAAAAAATTGACAGCTGTGCCATATAAATTGCAAAATAGTTGGGAAGAGATTTTCGATGTACCGATTCCATGGCACATGGCTTATGAATTGATACGCAAAACAACGCCGGATTCAAAACTTCACATTTTTTCAATTTAAATTATTATACAAAATTCTTGCAACCCATAGAATGTTTTATTTTATTTATTTATTCGTTTATTTGTCAGGGACAATGCAGCGCACATTATTACATACATAATTATCACAGTCAGCCATAATAATATGTGTAGATGTGTTGCATAAAAGGTTTCTAGCCAATAGGCTAATTTGCAACCCCAGTCCCTGGTCAGGCCTTTCTAAACAGGTAATCCAGATATATAATGTCCTTAGATCATTTATTTTGGTACTGTCCATATGTAGCTTGTTTTATATAGGGGATTGGAAATGATGCAGACAATTACATTGATGGGAAGTAACAATCTTTCCGCAATATTAAAGCTTATCCACCCCTTAAAAAAAACATTTAAAAAATATAAAATACGGAATGATCTTGATCCTAACCATCTAACCTCTCCCTAGGGTAACGTCCTGTCCAGAGACAGTTCCACCAGAAGCAGATCAATCAATGACAACATATATAACCTATATGTAACCTACATTAATGTATAACTCCCCTGCAGGGTAACATCCTGTCCAGAGAGAGTATCCATGTGTTCTACCAAAAGCAGATGAATAATTGACAACAATAACCCACAGTGCATTAGGAAAGTACTCTGACCCCTTGACTTTTTCCACATTTTGTTACGTTACAGCTTTATTAAAAAATTATTGATTAAATTGTTTTTTTCCTCATCAATCTACACACAATACCCCATAATAATAAAGCAAAAAAAAGTTTGAAAATAAAATACATAAATATCCCATTTACATAAGTATTCAGACCCTTTACTCAGTACTTTGTTGAAGCACCATTGACAGCGATGACAGGCTCGAGTCTTCTTGGGTATGACGCTACAAGCTTGGCACACCTGTATTTGGGGTGTTTCTCCCATTCTTCTCTGCAGATCCTCTCAAGCTCTGTCAGGTTGTATGGGGAGCGTTGCTGCACAGCTATTTTCAGGTCTCTCCAGAGATGTTCAATCGGGTTCAATTCCGGGCTCTGGCTGGGCCACTGAAGGACATTCAGAGACTTGTCCCGAAGCCACTTCTGCATTAAATTGGCTGTGTGCTTAGGGTCGTTGTCCTATTGGAAGGTGAACCTTGGCCCCAGCCTGAGGTCCTGAACACTCTGGAGCAGGTTTTCATCAAGGATCTCTCTGTACTTAGCTCTGTTCATCTTTCCCACGATCCTGACTAGTCTCCCAGTCCCTGCCACGGAAAAACATCCCCACACCATTATGCTGCCACCACCATGCTTGACTGTAGGGATGGTACCAAGTTTCCTCCAGACGTAACGCTTGGCATTCAGGCCAAAGAGTTAAATCTTGGTTTCATCAGACCAGAGAATCTTGTTTCTCATGGTCTGAGAGACCTTTACGTGCCTTTTGGCAAACTCCAAGTGGGCTGTCATGTGCCTTTTACGGAGGAGTGGCTTCTGTCTGGCCACTCTACCATAAAGGCCTGATTGGTGGAGTGCTGCAGAGATAGTTGTCCTTCTGGAAGGTTCTCCCATCTCTACAGAGGAACTCTGGAGCTCTGTCAGAGTGACCATCAGGTTCTTGCCTGTCCAAATCATGTCCAATCAATTGAATTTACCACAGGTGGATTCCAGTCAAGTTGTAGAAACATCTCACGGATGATCAATGGAAACAAAATGCACCTGAGCTTAATTTCGAGTCTCATAGCAAAGGGTCTGAAAACGTATGTAAATAAGGTATTTCTGTTTTTCACTTTGTCATTATGGGGTATTGTGTGTAGATTGATGAGGATTTTTTGTTGTTGTTTTAATCAATTTTAGAAATAGGCCGTAACGTAACAAATGTGTAAAAAGGGAAGGGGTCTGAATACTTTCTGAGTGCACTGTATATGTAACCTATATTAATGTATAACTCCCCTGCAGGGTAACATCCTGTCCAGAGAGAGTATCCATGTGTACTACCAGAAGCAGATCAATCAATGACAACATATATAACCTATATGCAACCTACATTAATGTATAATTCCCCTACAGGGTAATGTCCCGTCCAGAGACAGTATCCATGTGTACTACCAGAAGCAGATGCGTATGTACATGTCGCAGGGCTCCAGTCTGGACCGGCTCATCGAGGAGGACAGTGTGTCGTGGTCTCACAGGGTCCGTAGAAGGAGAGGCGGCTATCGTATGGAGAGCCAGGACTCCATTGCATCTATGGCCTCCAGGGATAGTATATCCAGGTAAGCAGGGTTGGGTATGTTACTTTCTAAATGTAATCCGTTACAGTCACTGGTTACCTGTCCAAAATTGTAATCTGATTACTTTTGGATTACTTTTCCCTTAACAGGCATTAGAAGAAGACACAAATGTATGTTACCATTTGAACCACATCTATTGCAGGATAAATCAATATTAAAGTTTACATAGCTGGCCATATATGGATGTTAAATTTGACTTTCTGGGTTGGTTATGTAGGCATTTTATAACCCTTTGGGGACCTTTAACAGAATGTGACTGGCAGAACGGGTGTTGTATGTAGAGGATGAGGACTGCAGTAGATATCTCAGATACTGGGGAGTGAGGGTTTTATAAATAAGCAACAACCAGTGGGTCTTGCGACAGGTATACAGAGATGACTAGTTTACAGAGGAGTATAGAGTGCAGTGATGTGACCTATAAGGAGCATTTGTGGCAAATCTGATGGACGAATGGTAAAGAACATCTAGCTGCTCGAGAGCACCCTTACCTGCCGATCTATAAATTATGTCTCTGTAATCTAGCATGGGTAGGATGGTCATCTGAATCAGAGTTAGTTTGGCAGCTGGGGTGAAAGAGGAGCGATTACTATAGAGGAAACCAAGTCTAGATTTAACTTTAGCCTGCAGCTTTGATATGTGCTGAGAGAAGGACAGTGTACCATCTAGCCATACTCCCAAGTACATGTATGAGGTGACTACCTCAAGCTCTAAACCATCAGAGGTAGTAATCACACCTGTGGGGAGAGGGGCATTCTACTTACCACACCACATGATCTTTGTTTTGGAGGTGTTCAGAACAAGGTTAAGGGTAAAGAAAGCTTGTTGGACACTGAGAAAGCTTTGTTGTAGAACATTCAACACAAAATCCGGGGAGGGGCCAGCTGAGTACAAGACTATCAGCTGCATATAAATGGATGAGAGAGCTTCCTACTGCCTGAGCTATGTTGTTGATGTAAATTGAGAAGAGCGTGGGGCCTAGGATTGAGCCTTGGGGTACTCCCTTGGTGACAGACAGTGGTGGAGACAGCAGATTTTCTGACTTTATACACTGCACTCTTTGAGAGAGGTAGTTAGCAAACCAGACCAAAGACCCCTTAGAGACACCAATACTCCTTAGCCGGCCCACATGAATGGAACGGTCTACCATATCAAAAGGTTTGGCCAAGTCAATAAAAATAGCAGCACAACATTGCTTAGAATCAAGGGCAATGGTGACATCATTGAGGACCTTCAAGGTTGCAGTGACACATCCATAACCTGAGTGGAAACCAGATTGCATACCGAGAGAATACTATAGACATCAAGAAGCCTCCCGAGTGGCAGTCAAACAGGCAAAGCGCCAATACAGGACTAAGATTTAATCGTACTACACCGGCTCCGAACACTCGTCGGATGTTGCAGGGCCTGCAAACTATTACAGACTACAAATAAAAGCACAGCCGCGAGCTGCCCAGTGACACGAGCCTACCAGACGAGCTAAATCACTTCTATGCTCGCTTTGAGGCAAGCAACACTGAGGCATGCATGAGAGCATCAGCTGTTCTGGACGAATGTGTGATCACGCTCTACGTAGCCGACGTGAGTAAGACCTTTAAACAGGTCAACATTCACAAGGCCGCAGGGCCAGATGGATTACCAGGACATGTGCTCCGGGCATCTGCTGACCAACTGGCAAGTGTCCTCACTGACATTTTCAACATGTCCCTGATTGAGTCTGTAATACCAACATGTTTCTAGCAGACCACCATAATCCCTGTGCCCAAGAACACTAAGGTAACATGCCTAAATGACTACTCACGTTCGTAGTCATGAAGTGCTTTGAAAGGCTCACATGAACACCATTATGCCAGAAACCCTAGACCCACTCCAAAAGGCTTCTCAACAGCTTTTACCCCCAAGCCATAAGACTCCTGATTAGGTAATCAAATGGCTACCCGGACTATTTGCATTGTCAAGCATGAACTGTTCGTTTCAAGTCCTGCCACAACATCTTGACCGTTGGTAGGAGTTTCTTAATGTGGAATGCAGTGTTTGGTTTTCGCCAGACATAATGGGCCCCATGTATTCCAAAACGTTGACTCAAGTTTGCCGAAACAAACCTGGAAGCACCTGGATGATCATCAAGACTCTTGGAAGAATGTTCTATGGACAGATGAGTCAAAAGTATAACTTTTTGGACAACATGGTTCCCATTATTCCTGGCGAAAACCAAACACTGCATTCCACAGTAAGAACCTCATACCAACAGTCAAGCATGGTGGTGGTAGTGTGATGGTTTGGGGATGCTTTTCTGCCTCAGGACCTGGACGACTTGCCTTAATAGAAGGAACCATGAATTCTGCTCTGTATCAGAGAATTCTACAGGAGAATGTCAGGCCATCTGTCTGTGAGATGAAGCTGAAGCGCAGCCGGGTCATGCAGCAAGACAATGATCCAAAACTCACAATCAAGTCTACATGGAAATGGCTAAAAAGCAACAAATTTGAAGTTTTGGAATGGCCTAGTCAAAGTCAAGACCTAATCCCAATTGAGATGTTGTGGCAGGTTAAAGCAGTTCTGCAGTTCTGCATTCCTCCACAGCGATGTGAGAGACTGATCAACGACTACAGGAAGTGTTTGGTTGGAGTCATTGCAGCTAAAGGTGGTACAACCAGTTTAAGGGGGGCAATTACTTTTTCACACAGGGATTTTGCATAACTTTATTTATGAAATAGTATGTAATTGTTGTTACTTTGTTCGCTCAGTTTCCATTTATCTAATAGCTGACTTGCCTAGTTAAAATAAAGGTTCAATACATTAGGTTTTGGTTGAAGATCTGATCTGACATTCAGTATTAAAAATAGATCATGCAAAAATAGAGAAAATTAGAAAGAGGGCAAATACTTTTTCACGGCTCTGTATCTTCGAGAGTCCGAGTAGCTTGAGGTATCCTATTATTCTATATGTAATTCTACTGCTTGATCAGTATCTTCAGCATGAGGGAGGATACAGGCTGAGAGATGAGGAACCACATTCTACATCCGGCCATAACCTCCCCACCAACTTTACCATTTGGAAACTTCCACATCATTAGCTGTGTCATGTGAAAGCCATGTTGTAACCATTATGTCATTCCACTCGTTTATTTCTCATCCATCCATCAGTGCCCACACTGAGGCCACCATGTTGTTCTCCCGCCAAGACACGCTGGACGAGCTAGACGGAATGCCGTCAGACGTTCCCATTCCCAAAACCAGCGAGCGTTCCCGGCCCAAACTCTGTAAGATTTACGGCCTGGACGCCTCCAAGTCGACTGACAGCAGCAGCAGCCAAGTGTCCAGGTGCCTGGTCCAAGCCAAAAACCTCTTCCTCTTATTCCTCCTCCTCTTCCTCTTCCTCTCCTTACACACCCATGTTCTGTTTATGGGTTGCTTACTTTCACTTGTCATCATTATATGTGGTTTGTTTCTGTTCCTCAAACTTCACAAACTACTGTCAATATGATTATTTTGAATAATAGGATTATTTATGCCCTTCACATTGAATGAGATCAATGTCAGCTTGTCAGTCATGCTTTCTGTTCTCTCAACCAACGTGTGAAACTACACAATGATACATTGGGCTGTTGAGTGAGTGTCACCCAAATACTGTCAACTTTGTGAATACGGTACTGAACATTGACAGTAACCAGTATCTTCCTCTCTGTTGTTTGTCTGTCTGTCTGTCCCCCACAGCGAGGCGACTCAGTGCATCACTCTCTACTCACGGCAAGGCACTAATGATACCATCGAGGAGGTGGAGGACGAACAGGACCAAGAGGAGGACAGGCAGAACGGACCCTGGGGACCCCCACATCCTGAGGCAGAGGGGGATGAGGGAAGCCCCTGGTGGAGTGGTGGTGGTGGAGAGACCAAAGAAGAGGAGGAGAGGGACCAGGGACAGTGGGATCCATGGGGGACTCCAGGCCCAGGGGAGGTCCCCTCCTTCAGGGTAGACGGTCCAACCTCGACCCTCCTGGCCCTTCGACCAGGGTCCCAGGACTGTACCACTGACAGTGACGATGGGGGTGTCCGGCAAGAGTCCTGGAACACAGAGGAGCAGGACCGGGCAGGTCAGATGTACACCCCGAACACCTCGGACGCCCCAAACACCTCGGACACTGACTTGCCTCCCATCTACAACAAGGTTGGTTGTCTATGCCCCTTGTCACTCTGAGCCGGGTTCTGTTCTAGATTTCTTCCTTCTAGGGAGTTTTTCCTGGACACTGCTTTCACTTCTG
Organism: Hucho hucho; assembly: GCA_003317085.1. Taxonomy (NCBI): domain Eukaryota; kingdom Metazoa; phylum Chordata; class Actinopteri; order Salmoniformes; family Salmonidae; genus Hucho; species Hucho hucho. The sequence goes on along the minus strand of QNTS01006340.1, from coordinate 61,805 downwards.
CTGTGCTTGCTTTTTGGGGTCGGACCGGGTTACTGTAAAACGGCTTAGTGACAACTGCTCATGTTAAAACGGCTTTATAAAATACATTTGATTGATTGATAATTTCATTCCTCACTTGGTAACCCTTAGTAATTATTGTATAATGAAAAGTGTAAACTAAATGAATTATTATTATTTATTTTTTTTCATGAAGGCGGTGAGCTTCGACCGACTGGAGGTGAGTGAGGATGAGAGCGACAGGGACGATAAGAGGATGATGGTGATGACCCCAGACACCAGCCGGTCAGACTATCTGGACGACCCCTTGCTGCCCTCACTGACCACTGAGCTGACCGCCAGCGAACTGCTGCTCAACAAGTAAGTGGATGAGACACACTAATGTCTACTCTAGTTATATACAGTTGAAGTCGGAAGTTTACATACACTTAGGGTGGAGTCATTAAAACTCGTTTTTCAAGCACTCCACAAATTTCTTGTTAACAAACTATAGTTTTTGCAAGTCGGTTAGGACATCTACTTTGTGTATGACACAAGTAATTTTTCCAACAATTGTTCACTGTATCACAATTCCAGTGGGTCAGAAGTTTACATACACTACGTTGACTGTGCCTTTAAACAGCTTGGAAAATTCCAGAAAATGATGTCATTTCCAAACACCTGAAGGTACCACGTTCATCTGTACAAACAATAGTACTCAAGTATAAACACCATGGGACCACGCAGCCGTCATACCGCTCAGAAAGGAGACGCGTTCTGTCTCCTAGAGATGAACGTACTTTGGTGCGAAAAGTGCAAATTTTTAACTCTCATCATTATCATTCAACTTCTTCAAACGCAAACATTCACACCTCCATCCTAGCTTGGTCGCCAAATCTTTATTAGAGCTTTAACTAATATCTCTCTCTCTCTCTCTCTCTCTCTCTCTCTCTCTCTCTCTCTCTCTCTCTCTCTCTCTCTCTCTCTCTCTCTATCTCTATCTATCAGGATGTTCCATGATGAGGAGCTAGAGCGGTCGGAGCGGTTCTATTTGGGCCAGCCCCTGGCGCTCCAGTTGGTCAATGCCCTGTATAACATGCTGGTGGCCCACTCTGAGATGGTGTGTTACCTAGTCATCATCCTCAACAACATGCTGTCAGCCTCCTGTATCACCCTGATCCTCCCTATCCTCATCTTCCTCTGGGCCATGCTGTCGGTACCTAGACCCAGTAAGCGGTTCTGGATGACCGCCATCATTTATACCGAGGTAATGTAGTTCTGCATCCCAACCAGTACCCTATTCCCTATTTAGTACACTACTTTTAGCCAGGGGTACATTTGGGACACAGACTAGATAATAATGTATTCTGCAATATGCTACATAGAACTACTGCACTTTAAACACATTACACTGCTATAGTCAATGACGGACATAGACACTGCTATAGTCTACGACGGACATGGACACTGCTATAGTCTACGACAGTTATAGACACTGCTATAGTCTA
>QNTS01006340.1:43042-58788 GCA_003317085.1 Hucho hucho | reverse complement strand
CATCTGAAGAACAGTCAGTCCATTCATCTGAAGAACAGTCAGTCCATTCATCTGAAGAACAGTCAGTCCATTCATCTGAAGAACAGTCAGTCCATTCATCTGAAGAACAGTCAGTCCATTCATCTGAAGAACAGTCAGTCCATTCATCTGAAGAACAGTCAGTCCATTCATCTGAAGAACAGTCAGTCCATTCATCTGAAGAACAGTCAGTCCATTCATCTGAAGAACAGTCAGTTCATTAATCTGAAGAACAGTCAGTTCAATCATCTGAAGCTTTTTCGCTTATTCTTTACCTTTATTTAAATAGGCAAGTCAATTAAGGAAAAATATTTATTTACAATACCAAGAGGCAAAAGGCCTCCTGCGGGGACTGGTATTAAAAATAAAGATGTAGGACAAAACACACATCATGAGAAGAGAGATACCACAACATTACATAAAGAGAGATCTAAGACAACAACACAGCATGGTAGAAACACAACATGACAACAACATGGTAGCAGCACAACATGGCAGAAGCACATGGTAGCAGCACAAACATGGTACAAACATTGTTAGGCACAGACAACACCATAAAGGTCATAGAGACAACAATACATCACGCTAAGCAGCCACAACTGTCAGTAAGAGAGTCCATGATTGACTCTTTGAATGTAAAGATTTAGTTCAAACAGTCCAGTGTTTTTTACAGCTCGTTCCAGTCGCTACCTTCAGCGAACTGAAAAGACGATGTGGGTGCTTTGGGGACCTTTAACAGAATGTGACTGGCAGAACGGGTGTTGTATGTGGAGGATGAGGGTTGCAGTAGGTATGTCAGATATGGGGGAGTGAGGCCTAAGAGGGTTTTATAAATAAACATCAACCAGTGGGTTTGTGCCGGGTATACAGAGATAAGGAGTTTAGAGTTCAGGGATGACGAGAGCACCCTTACCTGCCGATCTATAAATTATGTCGCCGTAATCTAGCATGGGTAGGATGGTCATCTGAATCAGGGTTAGTTTGGCAGCTGGGGTGAAAGAGGAGTGATTATGATAGAGGAAACCAAGTCTAGATTTAACTTTAGCCTGCAGCTTGGATATATGCTGAGAGAAGGACAGTGTACCGGACAGTGGGGGGGCAGACCTCTTACGAAACCACATGACCTTTGTCTTGGAGGTGTTCAGAACGAGGTTAAGGGCAGAGAAAGCTTGTTGGACACTAAGAAAGCTTTGTTGTAGAGCGTTTAACACAAAATGCGGGGAGGGGCCAGCTGAGTATAAGACTGTATCATCTCCTTGGGGTACTCCCGTGCCTCAGAGACACCAATACTCCTTAGCCGACCCATAAGAATGGAATGGTCTGCCGTATCAAAAGCTTAAAACTAGCAGCACAACATTGCGTAAAATCAAGGGCAGTGGTGACAGAATTTAGGACCTTTAAGGTTGCAGTGACTCAACCACATATCTCAGTCAAGTAAGTACATTTTTCCTCAGTGACTCAACCACATATCTCAGTCATAGTAAGTACATTTTTCCTCAGTGACTCAACCACATATCTCAGTCATAGTAAGTACATTTTTCCTCAGTGACTCAACCACATATCTCAGTCATAGTAAGTACATTTTTCCTCAATAAAGTAGCGGCAAAGTCAGAGCTAGCAAGGGGGGAAAAGTCAAGTGCTAGTTCATGAAAGGCTTATTGGGGGAGGGGGGGGGATTAGGACTTGTGCCGCTTCCTGTGTGAGGTAGGGTCGTTCTCTAGGAGCGAGTCACTGCTTTGATGTTTGCATAGAAAGACAGGGTGTTGTCCAGGATCTCGCCAAGGTTATTTGCACTATGGGATGGGGACACAGTGGAGTTGTCAACCGTGATGGAGAGGTCTTGAAGAGGGCAGGCCTTCCCCGGGAGGAAGAGCAGTTCCGTCTTGTCGAGGTTGAGCTTGAGGTGCTGGGCCGACATCCAAGCTGAGATATCTGCCAGGCACGCAGAGATACTGTCGCCACCTGGGTGTCAGAAGGGGGAAGGAGAAAAGTAGTTGAGTGTCGTCCGCATAGCAATGATAGGATGGACTTGGTTTATACAGAGAAGAGGAGAGGGCCTAGAATCGAGCCCTAGGGGACACCAGTAGTGAGAGTACGTGGTGCAGACACAGATCCTCTCCACGTCACCTGGTAGGAGCGGCCTGCCAGGTAGGACGCAATCCAAGAGTGTGCAGAGACTGAGACGCCCAGTCCTGACAGGGTAGAGAAGAGGATCTGATGGTTCACGGTGTCAAAGGCAGAGGATGGATCTAAGAGGATGAGAACAGAAGAGAGACAGTCAGCTTTTGGCAGAGGGGAGAACCTCCATGACACAGAGAAGAGCAGTCTCGGTTGAGTGACCCGCTTTGAAGCCTGACTGGTTAGAGTCAAGAAGATCGTTCAGAGAGAGATTGCGAGAGAGTTGGTCAGAAACGCTCAAGTGTTTCGGAAATAAAAGAAAGAAGCAATACTGGTCTGTAGTTTTTGACATCAGAGGTCGAGTGTTGTGGACACAGCCAGTGGTCAGGGATGAGGGAAGTGAGGAATGAGATGGTCTGAAGAGAGGAAGAGGGGATGGTGTCGAGCGGGCAGTTTGTCGGGTGGCCGGGCCTCACTAGTCGCAGGATTTCATCTGGAGAGAGAGTGGAGAAAGAGGTCAAGGAGCAGGGTAGTTCTGTGTGAATGAGACCAGTGGACTTAATAGGCTGAGTGAATGAGTAGCGGATGTCGTCAACCTTCTTTTCAAAGTGGTTTACAAAGTCGTCCGCATAGAGGGAGGGAGGGGAGGGGTTGGAAGATTAAGGAGGGTGGAGAAAGTGGAAAATAGTTTTCTAGGGTTAGAGGCAGAACCTTTACAATTTAGAATGATAGAAAGTGGCGTTAGCAGTGGATACAGAGGAAGAGAAGGACAAGAGGAGGGAGTGAAAGGATGATAGGTCCTCCGGAAGTTTAGTTTTACTCTATTTTTGCTGACCTGCCCACAGCCCTGTTCTGAAAGCTCACAATGAGTCACTCAGCCACGAAGCAGGAGGAAAGGGGACAGTGAGTGTCATAATGTAGGATGCGGAAAGGGAGGATAGTAGGCTCGAAAGAGGCAGAAGCAGGAGACGGGAGGGAGAAGGATTTAGCAGAAGTGAGAGATGATAGGATAGAAGAGGAGAGAGTAGTGGGAGAGAGACCATCTGGGTAGGGGCTGAGTGGTTAGAGATGATAGGATAGAAGAGAACAGAGTAGTGGGAGAGAGAGAGACCATCTGGGTAGGGGCTGAGGGGTTAGAGATGATAGGATAGTAGAGGAGAGAGTACTGGGAGAGAGAGAGACCACCTGGGTAGGGGCTAAGTGGTTAGAGATGATAGGATAGTAGAGAACAGAGTAGTGGGAGAGAGACCATCTGGGTAGGGGCTGAGTGGTTAGAGATGATAGGATAGTAGAGGAGAGAGTAGTGGGAGAAAGAGAGACCGTCTGGGATGGGCTGAGTGGTTAGGGTTGGAGGAAAGGGAGACATAAAAGGAAACTAAGTAGTGATCAGAGACCTAGAGGGGGGTTACAGTGAGATTAGTAGGAGAACAGCCTCTAGTAAAGATGAGGCCAAGCATATTGCCTGCCTTTTGAGTGGGAGAGGACTGGGAATATGTCCGTAAACACACTAGGCAGCTGGTCTGCGCATGCTCTGAGGACGCGGCCAGGGATGCCATCTGGGCCGGCAGCCTTGCTTTCAGTTTTGCGTGAATGCTGCCATCAATCCACGGTTTCTGGTTGGGGAAGGTTTTAATAGTCGCTGTGGGTACAACATCACCGATGCACTTGCTAACAAACTCGCTCACCGAATCAGCGTATTCATCAATGTTATTGTCCGACGCTATGCGGAACATATCCCAGTCTACGTGATTGAAGCAATCTTGAAGCGTGGAATCAGATTGGTCAAAGGCAGATGTTGTGAGGTTGAAGTCGCCCAGTACGAAGAGTGGTGAGCCATCGTCAGAAAATTTGCTTATCAAGGTGTCAAGCTCATTGAGGTACTATCTAAGGGCGATAGATGACAACAATGTTAAGCTTGGGTGGACAATTGACAGTGAAAGCATGGAATTCAAATGAGGAGATGAACAGGTGAGAGAGGGAGAAAAGAGAAAATTTCAATTTAGGAGAAATTAGCAGCAATGTTCCACCATCGCGACAACCAGATGCTCTCGGACTGAGAGAAAACATAGTCAGATGAAGAGAGAGCAGCTGGAGTAGCAGTGTTCTCTGGGTTGATCCATGACAGGGCCAAAAAGTCTAGAGACTGAAGGACAGCATAGGCTGAGATGAACTCGCCGTTCTGAACACTGCCGGGGACCAGGAATTCCACATATAGTGCCTTCAAAAAGTATTCATACCCCTTGACTTATTCCACATTTTGTGATACAGCCTTAATTCAAAATTGATTAAATTGCTTTCTTTTCTGACCCATCTACCCCATTTTTAATTTGTGCAATTATTTTGGTAAATGAAATACACTATTTATACAAAGGTATGTGGACACCGCTTCAAATTAGTGGATTCAGCTATTTCAGCCCACCCATTGCTGACAGGTGTATAAAATCGAACACACAGCCATGCAATCTCCATAGACAAACACTGGCAGTAGAATGGCTTTACTGAAGAGCTCAGTGACTTTCAACGTTGCACAGTCATAAGATGCTATTTGCCAACAAGTCAGTTCGTCAAATTTCTTCTCTGCTAGAGCTGCCCCGGTCAACTGTAAATGCTGTTATTGTGAAGTAGAAACGTCTAGGAGCAACAACGGCTCAGCCGCGAAGTGGTAGGCCACAGAAGCTCACAGAGTGCATAAAAATGGTCCTCGGTTGCAACACTCACTACCAAGTTCCAAACTGCTTCTGGAAGAAACGTCAGCACAAGATCTGTTCGTCGGGAGCTTCATGAAATGGGTTTCCTTGGCCGAGCAGCCGCACACAAGCCTAAGATCACCATGCGCAACGCAGTGGAAAAGCATTCTCTGGAGTGATGAATCACGCTTTACCATCTGGCAGTCCAACGGACGAATCTGGGTTTGGCGGATGCCAGGAGACCGTTACCTGCCCGAATGCTTAGTGCCAACTGTAAAGTTTGGTGGAGGAGGAATAATGGTCTTGGGCTGTTTTTCTTGGTTGGGGCTAGGCCCCTTAGTTTCAGTGAAGGGAAATCTTAACGCTACAGCATACAACTTTGTGGCAACAGTTTGGGGAAGGCTCTTTCCTCTTTCCTGTTTCAGCATGACAATGCCCCTGTGCACAAAGCAAGGTCCATGCAGAAATGGTTTGTCAAGATCGGTATGGAAGAACTTGACTAGCCTGCAGAGAGCCCCGGACCTCAACCCCATCGAACACCTTTGGCATGAATTGGAACGCCGACTGCGAGCCAGGCCTAATCGCCCAACATCAGTGCCCGACCTCACTAATGCGCTTGTGGCTGAATGGAAGCAAGACCCCACAGCAATGTTCCAACAACTGTAAAGCCTTCCCAGAAGAGTGACAGCCAGTATAGCAGCAAAGGGGGGACCAACTCCGTATTAATGCCCATAATTGTATGTGTGGGGTACAGAGATGAGGTAGTCATTCAAAAAATCATGTTAAACACTATTATTGCACACAGAGTGCTTCCATTCAACTTATTATGGGACTTAATCAGCATATTTTTTTACTCCTGAACTTATTTAGGCTTGCCATAACAAATGTGTTGAATACTTGTTGACTCAAGACATTTCAGCTTTTCATTTATTTGTAAAAATCTGTAAAAACATATTTTCACTAGGCTACTGGGAAGGCAGGCAGCACTTAAAGTTGATGGCCCTAGATAGCAAAACAAAAAAACATACTTAACAGACTAATGTTCTGGCCTGGAGGCTAATGTTCTGGCCTGGAGGCTAATGTTCTGGCCTGGAGGCTAATGTTCTGGCCTGGAGGCTAATGTTCTGGCCTGGAGGCTAATGTTCTGGCCTGGAGGCTAATGTTCTGGCCTGGAGACTAATGTTCTGGCCTGGAGGCTAATGTTTTGGCCTGGATTTTGTCAGTAGGAATCCTATGTGTTGGAATTGTTGTTTAATGTTACATTCTGACACTGATTAAAACGTCTGACTGATGCCAGGCCAGAATTAAACATACGTATTCTCATAAAATAACTGTAATACATACAGTTAAGAGGTAGAAACAGTAGCTAATTTTTCTGGGGGGTAATGAGGACATTCTGAATCTTTCCCTTAGTGAAATTCGATGGATCTCTTTACTGCATCTATACTATTGTTGGGTTTGCTTGCATGTCTTCTCTTCTAGGTCGCCATCGTCATCAAGTACTTCTGCCAGTTTGGCTTCTTTCCCTTCAACCAGAACCTGGAGGTGAACAGGAATAAACCCTACCACCCTCCCAACATCATCGGAGTGGAGAAGAAAGATGGATACGTCGTCTATGACCTCATACAGCTTCTGACGCTCTTCTTCCACAGGTCCATCCTGAAGGTACGAGTGCTGATCTAGGATCAGGTCTTCATTATCCACAGCTCTGTGCTGATCTAGGATCAGGTCTTCATTATCCACAGCTCTGTGCTGATCTAGGATCAGGTCTTCATTATCCACAGCTCTGGGCTGATCTAGGATCAGGTCTTCATTCATAAACTATCTTAGAGAAGGAGTGCTGATCTAGGACCAGTTTTATCTTTTGAATCATAATGAGGAAGATCAAATGGAGCGTATTGTATGAGTGTTCATACTGAACTGGGAATTTGGTTAACTGATCAAGATCAATATGATAGAACTGATTGTTATTATCAATAGTTATTACTTACATCTCTTGGTCTAAGATCGTAATACAATGTGATTGTTTGTTTCATACTCCATTGGTACCCTACCTTTCCTCTATACTCTCCCATCGTAGTGTCATGGTCTCTGGGACGAAGACGACACTGAGTCGAAGGAAGACGAGAAGGAGAGGGACGCCACTCCCGTGCCGTCCACCCCCCGCGAGAGGAAGGGGTCCACACAGACCCTCAGGTCTATAAACCTGGGCATGGGCACCTCCATGGACTCTGTGCACGTGCCCATGCACTACCTCCAGCAACAGCAGCAGACCTACCAGAGAAGGAAGAGCTCCAGTGGAGGGTCTCATATCTCCCACCACTCAAGCCACTCTGTACGCTCCAAGAGAGGTAAGGACACTTGCTTTACTTAGCTAGTAACTGTAATTTACTATACTTAGCTAGTAACTGTAATTTACTTAGCTAGTAACTGTAATTTACTTTACTAATTTACTTTACTTAGCTAGTAACTGTAATTTACTTAGCTAGTAACTGTAATTTACTTTACTAATTTACTTTACTTAGCTAGTAACTGTAATATACTTTACTAATTTACTTTACTAATTTACTTTACTAATTTACTTTACTTAGCTAGTAACTGTAATTTACTTTACAAATTTACTTTACTTAGCTAGTAACTGTAATATACTTTACTAATTTACTTTACTAATTTACTTTACTTAGCTAGTAACTGTAATTTACTTTACTAATTTACTTAGCTAGTAACTGTAATTTACTTTACTAATTTACTTTACTTAGCTAGTAACTGTAATTTACTTTACATGGCTACTTTATATTTATATTTTACATGTTAGTCATTTAGCAAACGCTCTTATCCAGAGAGATTTACAGTAGTGAGTGAGTACATTTTCATATTTGTTTGTGCTGGTCCCCCGTGGAAATCGAACCCACAACCCTGGCATTGCAAGTGCCATGCTCTACCAACTGAGCCACACAGGGCCATTTACTCTACTTTACTTTCTACTTAATGTACTTTACGTGGCTACTTACTGTACTTTACGTGGCTACTTACTGTACTTTACTGTACTTGGCTACTTACTGTACTCTACGTGGCTACTTACTGTACTTTACTTTAATAGGCTACTTACTGTACTTTACTTGGCTACTTTCCGTACTTTACTTGCCTACTTTCCGTACTCTACGTGGCTACTTACTGTAATTTACTACGTACTGTACTTTACTTTGCTACTTACTGTACTTTACTTAGCTACTTACTGTACTTTACTTTGCTACTTACTGTACTTTACTTTATTTGGCTTCTTACTGTACTTTACTTTACCTGTCTACCTACTTTACTTGGCTACTTTACTTGGCTTTACTTTACTTGGCTACTTACTTTACTTGTCTACTTACTGTACTTTACTTGGCTACTTACTGTACTTTACTTGTCTACTTACTGTACTTTTCTTTATTTGGCTTCTTACTTTACCTGTCTACTTACTTAGCTTTACTTTACCGTGCTTTTACACCTGCATTGCTTGCTGTTTGGGGTTTTAGGCTGGGTTTCTGTACAGCACTCTGTGACATCAGCTGATGTAAGGGGGGCTTTATAAATAAATTTGATTTGATACTTTACTTGGCTACTTACTGTACTTGTCTACTTACTGTATTTTACTTGGCTACTTACTGTACTTTACTACTTACTGTACATTTCTTGGCTACTTACTGTACTTTACTTTACTTGGCTACTTAGATTTACTTTAGTTGACTACTTACTGTACTTTACTTGGCTACTTAATGTACTTTACTTTGCCAGGCTACTTAGTTTACTGTACCTTACTTGGCTACTTACTGTAGTTTACTTGGCTACTTACTTTACTTGTCTACTTACTGTACTTTACTTGGCTACTTACTGTACTTTACTTGGCTACTTACTGTATTTTACTTGGCTACTTACTGTACTTTACTACTTACTGTACATTTGTCTACTTACTGTTCTTTACTTTTTGGCTTCTTACTTTACCTGTCTACTTACTTAGCTTTACTTTACTTGTCTACTTACTTTACTTGGCTACTTACTGTACTTTACTTGTCTACTTACTGTATTTTACTTGGCTACTTACTGTACTTTACTACTTACTGTACATTTCTTGTCTACTTACTGTACTTTACTTGGCATTACTTTACTTGGCTAATTACTTGGCTACTTACTTTACTTGGCTACTTACTTAGATTTACTTTAGTTGACTACTTACTGTACTTTCCTTGGCTACTTAATGTACTTTACTTTGCCAGGCTACTTAGTTTACTGTACCTTACTTGGCTACTTACTGTAGTTTACTTGCCTACTTACTTAACTTACCTATTTTACTTAGCTAATTAGCCACTTTACTTTACAATAGGGATGGGGCCTCGCTCAATACATTTAGAGATGTAAGCTCATTAAATCTAGCCTTTAGCTCGTTGACATGTGTTGCCATCGTTTCCCCAGGAAGCACCAACTCCAGGAACAGTAGCCGTAGAGATTGGAGTGAGGTGTCAGTGCAGCAGAAGACCAAGAAACAGCTGATCATGGAGAAACTCAAAGAACAGATGATCAAAGCCAAGACCTTCACTATCAAGAGGTGGTCTTGGTTGAATGATTTATTTATTTATTAAAATGGCTCTTTGTCATAATAACCTAACATAATATTCTTATACATTTGTTTGTATTCTCTCTAGGACCATGAAGGTCTACCTCCCCATCCGCCAGTTCTTCTACAACCTGGTCCATCCAGAGTACCGCACTTTGACAGATGTCTATGTTCTCATGTTCCTGGCCGACACAGTCGACTTCATCATCATCGTCTTCGGTTTTTCTGCTTTCGGGGTACGTACGTGTAGCTTGTCTCTTTACATTTGACATGATCTTATTATCCTGTCAGAAACAGTCAGCAGGGTCCTGTGTGGCTCAGTCGGTAACCATGTGGTCTTAGCAACACCAAAGTTATAGGTTCAATTCCCGCAGGGTTCACATATTAAAAATGTGGCATCGATTACTTCTTCTTCTTCTCCTCAGAAACACTCAGCGGGAGCCGCTTTCACATCGTCTCTGTCGGAGGACCAGGTTCCTGGAGCCTTCCTGGTGATGGTACTGATCCAGTTTGGGACCATGGTGGTGGACCGGGCCCTGTACCTCAAGAAGACTGTGCTGGGGAAGGTCATCTTCCAGGTCGTCCTGGTGTTTGGAATTCACTTCTGGATGTTCTTCATCCTCCCCGGACTCTCTGAGAGGTAAATACTCACCCTGTGATGTTGTTAATTGGTTAATTAGTTTATGGGATCCATTTCTGGATGTTCTTCATCCTCCCCGGACTCTCTGAGAGGTAAATACTCACCTTGTGATGTTGTTAATTGGTTAATTAGTTTATGGGATCCATTTCTGGATGTTCTTCATCCTGCCCAGATTCTCTGAGAGGTAAATACTCACCTTGTGATGTTGTTAATTGGTTAATTAGTTATGGGATCCATTTCTGGATGTTCTTCATCCTCCCTGGACTCTCTGAGAGGTAAATACTCACCTTGTGATGTTGTTAATTGGTTAATTAGTTATGGGATCCATTTCTGGATGTTCTTCATCCTCCCCGGACTCTCTGAGAGGTAAATACTCACCTTGTGATGTTGCTAATTGGTTAATTAGTTATGGGATCCATTTCTGGATGTTCTTCATCCTGCCCAGATTCTCTGAGGTAACAACCATGCCTAACACTTCCTATAAATAGCTAGCTGCTACCGAGTGGCTATAGTGGCTAACGCCCCTGCCCCGAAGCTAGCACAAGTTAGCCGCGAGCCAGGTGCATCTCCCGGTTAGCAAACGAAATCACTACAACTACAATACCTCTTTCGCCATCTGGCCCGGATCCTTTGTCGACACGGCGCCCCGCCGTACCACCACGACTGGTCAGCCGACGTAACTCCATCCGCTGTGCCCTCAATCGGCCTTTGCCAGACGTCGGAGCAGAAGCTTCTACAAACCCCGTCCTGCTAACTTTAAACGCTGTGTCACCGACCCTCTCTGCCCATTCATCGCCAGTTTACCTGTTGTTGTTGTCTTAACTGATTAGCTGTTGTTGTCTTACCTGTTGTTGTCTTAGCTAGCTCTCCCAATCAACACATGTGATTGCTTTATGCCTCGCTTTATGTCTCTCTCAAATGTCAATATGCCTTGTATACTGTTGTTTAGGATAGTTATCATTGTTTCAGTTTACTGCGGAGCCCCTAGTCCCACTCAACGTGCCTCAGATACCTCCTTTGTCCCACCTCCCACACATGCGGTGACCTCACCCAGTATAACCAGCGCATCCAGAGATGCAACCTCTCTTATCATCACCACTGTACCCGCACCCACCATACCCCTGTCTGCACATTATGCCCGGAATCTATTCTACCACGCCCAGAAATCTGCTACTTTTATTCTCTGTCCCCAACGCACTAGACGACCAGTTTTGATAGCCTTTAGCCATACCCTCATCCTACTCCTCCTCTGTTCCTCAGGGGATGTGGCGGTTAACCCAGGCCCTGCGTGTCCGCAGGCACTCTCATTTCTTGACTTCTGTAACCGAAAAAGCCTTGGTTTCATGCATGTTAACATCAGAAGCCTCCTCCCTAAGTTTGTTTTACTCACTGCTTTAGCACACTCCGCCAACCCTGATGTCCTAGCCGTGTCTGAATCCTGGCTTAGGAAGGCCATCAAAAATTCGGAGATTTCCATAACTAACTACAACATTTTCCGTCAAGATAGAACTGCCAAATGGGGAGGAGTTGCAATCTACTGCAGAGATAGCTTGCAAAGTTCTGTCATACTTTCCAGGTCTGTGCCCAAACTAAAACTAATCTCTCCAGAAATAAGTCTCTCACTGTTACCGCCTGTTACAGACCCCCCTCAGCTCCCAGCTGTGTCCTGGACACCATATGTGAATTGATTGACCCTCATCTATCTTCAGAGTTAGTTCTGTTAGGTGACCTAAACTGGGATATGCTTAACACCCCAGCAGTCCTACAATCTAAGATAGATGCCCTCAATCTCACACAAATTATCAAGGAACCCACCAGGTACAACCTCGAATCTGTAAACATGGGCACCCTCATAGATATTATCCTGACCAACTTGCCCTCCAAATACACCTCTGCTGTTTTCAATCAAGATCTCAGCGACCACTGCCTCATTGCCTGCATCCGCTATGGGTCTGCGGTCAAACGACCACCCCTCATAACTGTCAAACACTCCCTAAAACACTTCTGCGATCAGGCCATTATAATCGACCTGGCCCGGGTATCCTGGAAGGATATTAACCTCATCCCGTCAGTTGAGGATGCCTGGTCATTCTTTAAAAGTAATTTCCTCACCATCTGTAGCAAGCATGCCCCTTTCAAAAAATGTAGAACTAAGAACAGATATAGCCCTTGGTTCACTCCAGACCTGACGGCCCTTGACCAGCACAAAAACATCCTGTGGCGGACTGCAATAGCATTGAATAGTCCCCGCGATATGCAACTGTTCAGGGAAGTCAGGAACCAATACACGCAGTCAGTCAGAAAAGCAAAGGCTAGCTTTTTCAAACAGAAGTTTGCATCCTGTAGCTCTAACTCCAAAAGGTTTTGGGACACTGTAAAATCCTTGGAGAACAAGAGCACCTCCTCCCAGCTGCCCACTGCACTGAGGCTAGGTAACATGGTCACCACCGATAAATCCACGATAATCGAGAATTTCAATAAGCATTTCTCTACGACTGGCCATGCTTTCCTCCTGGCTACCCCAACCCCGGCCAACAGCTCCGCACCCCCCGCATCTACTTGCCCAAGCCTCCCCAGCTTCTCCTTCACCCAAATCCAGATAGCAGATGTTCAGAAAGAGCTGCAAAACCTGGAGCCGTACAAATCAGCTGGGATAGACAATCTGGACCCTCTCTTTCTGAAATTATCCGCCGCCATTGTTGCAACCCCTATTACCAGTCTGTTCAACCTCTCTTTCGTATCGTCCAAGATCCCTAAAGATTGGAAAGGCGCCGCGGTCATCCCCCTCTTCAAAGGGGGCGACACTCTAGACCCAAACTGTTATTGACCTATATCCATCCTGCCCTGCCTTTCTAAAGTCTTCGAAAGCAAAGTTAATAAACAGATCACCAACCATTTCGATTTCCACCGTACATTCTCCGCTGTGCAATCCGGTTTCCGAGCTGGTCACGGGTGCACCTCAGCCACGCTCAAGGTACTAAACGATATCATAACCGCCATCGATAAAAGACAGTACTGTGCAGCCGTCTTCATCGACCTGGCCAAGGCTTTCGACTCTGTCAATCACCGCATTCTTATCGGCAGACTCAACAGCCTTGGTTTCTCAAATGACTGCCTCGCCTGGTTCATCAACTGCTTCTCAGATGTGTCAAATCAGAGGGCCTGTTGTCCGGACCTCTGGCAGTCTCTATGGGGGTGCCACAGGGTTCAATTCTCGGGCCGACTCTTTTCTCTGTATACATCAATGATGTCGCTATTGCTGCTGGTGATTCTCTGATCCACCTCTACGCAGACGACACCATTCTGTATACTTCTGGCCCTTCTTTGGACACTGTGTTAACAAACCTCCAGACGAGCTTCCATGCCATACAACACTCCTTCCGTGGCCTCCAACTGCTCTTAAATGCTAGTAAAACTAAATGCATGCTCTTCAACTGATCGCTGCCCTTACCCTCCCGCCCGTCTAGCATCACTACTCTGGACGGTTCTGACTTAGAATATGTGGACAACTACAAATACCTAGGTGTCTGGTTAGACTGTAAACTCTCCTTCCAGACTCACATTAAGCATCTCCAATCCAAAATTAAATCTAGACTCCACTTCCTATTTCGCAACAAAGCATCCTTCACTCATGCTGCCAAACATAAAACTCGTAAAACTGACTATCCTACCGATCCTTGACTTCGGCGATGTCATTTACAAAATAGCCTCCAACACTGATTGAATTAATTAATTTGTAAACATATAAAACATTTTCAGATCTGCATGAGTCCCTAGGGGGTAGGGGCTTGTGATCGATTAAGGATGTATAATTAGTAACTGTGTTCATCATTAGTAACCGTGTTCATCATTAGTAACCGTGTTCATCATTAGTAACCGTGTTCATCATTAGTAACCGTGTTCATCATTAGTAACCGTGTTCATCATTAGTAACCGTGTTCATCATTAGTAACCGTGTTCATCATGGTTTGTACCTCTGTCCACGTTGCAGGCGTTTCAATGAGAACACAGTAGCCAAGCTGTGGTACTTTATCAAGTGTATCTACTTTGGGCTGTCAGCCTATCAGATCCGCTGTGGCTACCCCACCAGAGTCCTGGGTAACTGCCTCACCAAGAGCTACAACTACACCAACCTCTTCCTGTTCCAAGGGTGAGTTGGGACACAGTAGGGTGTAGTAAGACATTCAACTCATATATTCAAGTCACATTCAACATTACAGTGACTTGGGAAAGTATTCAGACTCCTTTTTGATACGTTACAGCCTTCACACAAATCTACACACAATACCCCATGATGACAAAGCGAAAAAACCTATTTTTCTCTGAAAGTCCTTGAGTGGCCCAGCCAAAGCCCGGACTTGAACCCGATCTAACATCTCTTGAGAGAACTGAAAATAGCTGTGCAGCGACGCTCCCCATCCAACCTGACAGAGCGTGAGAGGATCTGCGGAGAAGAATGGGAGAAACTCCACAAATACAGGTGTGCCAAACGTCATACCGAAGAAGACTCAAGGCTGTAATCGCTGCCAAATGTGATTCAACAAAGTACTGATTAAAGGGTCTGAATACTTATGTAAATGTAATATTTAAGTTTTACATTTTTTAAACATTTGCTAAATTTTCTACAAACCTGTTTTTGCTTTGTCATTATGGGTTATTGTGTGTTGATTGATGTGGGGGAAAAACATTATTAATTCATTTTCGAATAAAGCTGTAACGTAACAAAATGTGGAAAAAGTCAAGGGGTCTGAATACTTTCCGAATGCACTGAATATCACTGTTGCACAGTGTGCAAGTCTCAAATTGTGCACCAGGGTTGTAGAATTCGAGTCCAGGACTCGTAACTTGACTCAGACTCAACCAGTAGTCACAAACTCTCTATCTCATGCATAATTCAACATGCTATATATGAGAAATAGGCTGTGAATAGAGTGTCCTAACCCAGTGTTCCCCTCCAGGTTCCGTCTGATCCCGTTCCTGTCTGAGTTGCGTGCGGTGATGGACTGGGTCTGGACCGACACCTCCCTGTCCTTATCCTCCTGGATCTGTGTGGAAGACATCTATGCACACATCTTCGTCCTCAAGTGCTGGAGGGAGTCAGAGACGGTAGGTTGTGTATCCTCTCTCTGAAAGCTTCAGAAACATATTCACACCCCTACACTTTTTCCACATGTGTTGTGTTACAGATGGAATTTCAGATGGATTCAATTGAGATTTGTTTTGTCAGTTACCTACACACAATACCCCATAATGTCAAAGTGAATTTGTTTATATAGACATTTTCACAAATTAATAAAAAATGAAAAGATGAAATGTCAATAAGTATTCAACCTCTTTGTTATGGCAAGCCTAAATAGGTTCAGTCCATAACTATAGTCCTCCTAACTATAGTCCTCCTCTCCAGTCGTACCCTCAGTCCATAACTATAGTCCTCCTAACTATAGTCCTCCTCTCCAGTCGTACCCTCAGTCCATAACTATAGTCCTCCTAACTATAGTCCTCCTCTCCAGTCGTACCCTCAGCCCTTAACTATAGTCCTCCTTTCCAGTGGTACCCTCAGTCCATATCTATAGTCGTCCTCCTCCTCTCCTCTCCAGAGGTACCCTCAGCCCGTAACTATAGTCCTCCTCTCCAGTGGTACCCTCAGCCCGTAACTATAGTCCTCCTCTCCAGTGGTACCCTCAGCCCG